>JAYRBW010104224.1:0-19098 GCA_036023295.1 Invenusta paracnida
GATATTGGCCGAAACCGGTTCTGCGCTGTTCTGACTACTTCTGTACTGGCTCTGCATAGTAGTTATATCTTATTTAAGTTATACTCCTATAAATTACATATTATTGTAGTTGACACTCTGATGCACATTTCTATATTTGTTGTGCAGTTTCAAAATGGTGGATTTTCCGCTTGAATCAAAAGAGTGAGCCTTCTTTTCAATCCTATATTATTTGTATTCTTTGTTATTATAGTGTGGACCAAACATTTATGGTTTTATATGACGTTATTATTACTAATTCATAGTATGTGATGAGTTTAAATATAATTATTATAACTATTTTCGTTTTGATTTAAGTTACTTATTTAAATTTTACTGAAAATGGATTTTTATTCAAAACATATTACTAAATGTTTTCATGGGAATAAAGTAGTATGTTACCATAAATCATGGAGGCAATATTTTAGAGCATTTTTTAAATTAAACTCGAAATCTACATGGTGGAATTACTTTGTCTCTAAATTTTGATAGATGTATACATTCAAATGCGCTAAATGAACCATCTTGGTGTTATTACTCTATGGTGTATACTTCGAAAAATGTTCAAATTGTTATCAAGTGTTAAAAGGATTACACAACAAATAACAGACATTAACAAATGGTACAATATTATTTGTTTATTATGAGATATTAGTTTTAGATAGGATAAATTATACAGCCCTTATTCATTTTTATACCCAGACTCTAATTCAAATAAAGAATAGCAATCATGTAATAAAATCAATGTCTATAATGATATGAATTTAGATAAATATAAATAATAGCTACTGATAGAAACAGTTGCTACAAAAATATTGTAATATAATAAGTAGTGTAATAATGTAACATACATACATTTATTGAAATATAAATGTTAAGGTCCTATGATTGGTCGAAATTTGTTATGCAATATATTCAAACATTGATAAATGTGTGGTTATTTATTTAAAATACTTAATATCATTTTTTATAATTCGATAAAATTTGCGGTAGCTATAAGTACCATAGATTGCAAATAATAGAAACAGACAGTAACTGAATTTAACACTGGTCGTTGGGCAGGTAAACTTTTCGAGATTGCAATACCGTCGTTAAAAGTTTAATGCGTGAAAATATGTTTTTTTAAGTTGTCAATTATTTAGGATTAAATTAATTTGTTTTGATTACAGATTCATATAAATAATTTTTAATAGAATTAATAAAAGATTAAATTAATTAATTAGTGCTTTTATGCTCTAAACAATTTTGAATAATCTTTTATGTTTTTTATTTGAAAACTAAGGATCGGTTCAAAGATCTAATTAAAGATCACTTAAGTTAAAATGATCGAACAATTTTAAAGATACGTGAACTTTCAATATAAATGATTAGTCAATGTGTCATATATTGCCATAGCAATTATAAAGGAATAACATTTGAGATATAAAGTAAACTTGTTGTTGTCTTATTATTTATGTATCACAGTCCTCCATGTAAGCTTTTTCTATAAAAATATTTATTTTCAACTATTTGTTTATCGCACATAGTGCAAACGAACTTTGCTGCTTGTTTTCATGTGTTATTCTTATTAAATTTTTATGAATACAAAGATAGGCATAAGTAACATAATATTGTATATATCTAGGCATGTTAATAATTATATCTGTCGCAAATATATATATATAACAAATTATAAGAACTTATACTATAAATAATGTTCGATAAAATTAAGTAAAAATTAATTATCTCCAGTAAAATATTTAAATAGCGAAAAATAAGAAATATTAAAATAGATTAATCATCTAAGAGCGAATAATCATCTAATCATGAATAAACTATTTTCATATTGCATATTTTTTTACTATTTTAAATATTTTATGCAGGAAAATTTATTTTTACTTTTTTTATTTTAAACCTCCTTAAAGCACTTAAATTCATGAATGTTCGATAAATATCTAAACATACGGCAGTAGATTGTTAGCTCAAGCGAGCAACCAAAGAAAGTATTTTATAATTTAACAAGAACTGTCGTTTTTTAAACAGCTATCATGTAAAAAATGTTATTTTGAAAAAATTCGGCTTTTATCGTGTAGCGCCGCCGAAAGTTAATCAGTATTCCAAACTTATGCTTGGAAGCATAGCTTTCTTAGAAAAATAGCATGTGTCAAAAATTGACTTTTTTCGTATATATTTTTCTTCTTCTTCTTATTATTATTATTATTATTTTTCAGACCCAATAACACCCTAACATTTTATCAATTTTTATGACATTTTAATCATATATTTTAAATTTTGCAAAGATGACACAGATACTATTTTCGCTAGCAACAGCTTAAAAAATACAACAACATTTTATCGTGTAACTCTTCTTTAAATTAGTTATCATGTCAATCATCCTGTTCATAGCTGCTAAAGAAACGGAGATACGGGGAAAATATTATATTTTCCTATTTTACATATTATAAACTAAATTAATACTTGGAAAGAACAACATTTATATAGCTAGAATCACCGGGGAAAACTGGATGCTATAATTATTGGTTAAATTATTAATTATGGTGGGGTAACTTAAACTTAATTAGTTAAAATAGGTATGCCTATTTGAATAGTACCTAATACGATTATAATACAGTTTGCTCATAGTCTGTCTATTTTAAAAATCGAATGTAATTGTTTATAAGTTTAATCAATGCTTGGCTTTAACTGTAAAACAAAAGTATATTCGCGCATCGATACAGCTATGCATGAGTTTAAAGTAATAACTGTAGGTTGTAAGCTCAATTGAACAACCTATATGTACAATAACATGAAGAAGTATTCAACCAAACACTGTGATATTGTTAATAGCCAAAAATGACAAAAAATGTGTTAAAAACTGATATCATAAAAAGACTGAAATAAAAATTGTGTTAGCTCTTAAAATATATATACCTATATTTAACTTGAACTAACTACGTTTTTTTTTACTTACAACTAAATTAGTTCTACTATGATTAATTATACTTTTGTTTTATAAACATAAAATCCAAATCATGAGTTAAGGAAATTGATATCTTCTAAAAATTATACTTTAAAAATAATTATAAAGTATTATTATACTGAATATATTGTCAATGACAATTATATGTACAAATATACAACGAATGTATAAATAATTAGCTCAAGTAAAATATATTTTTTAAGAGTACCTAAACACAAATTTTTTTTGCAGTTCTTTTATGATATGAGCTAACACACTTTTTACCATTTTTGGCTAATAACAATATATATATATCAATTATTCAATGCCTATAAATAATACTCTGAGAGAAATAATACACCGATATAATAGATAGCAAAATATATTAATTTACGCTTAACGTTTACCTTAAATCGACAAATATTTGGAAGGTGGAATCACAGCCCATAAACTCCTTTGAGCCACATGCTTCTGTGTTTGTTATGATATAACTGACGAGCTCTAAATATAGTGTCCCGCGACTGTGCCCTCTTGGTGTAAGAGCCAAAACGATCCAAACTATTATAGCCTGAAAATCAATAAGAGGCAATTATAGTCGAAATAAGACACGACTTTGAGCAGACGTGTTTAAACAAGCCTGTTAATAAAAAGAAAGAAAAGCGAGATATATAAGGTTAATTTAAACTAAATGACAATAAAGCGTTTATGATTACATAATAACCATGTCATTCATATATGACACAAAACCACACCAGACATGCGAACTATTTACTATAGAACATAGTATTTCGATTAATCAATTTTTAAAACTTTCTGTGCATGTTTTTATATTTCCATTTTCGTTTGGCTCTATTTTTTAGTAATGATATGTCGATGTTTTACTTTTTTTCATTTCAAAGATCGAGGTATCGAATTAATATAAGAGTATGAGTATAATATTTGTATTTCGAAAAGTAATACGCGAGACAAAATATATGTATTAATATTTCTAATGTCATTATTATAAACAATTAGATAATTCCATTTTTATTAAATATTTTATTTTTTGATACATATTCTTTTTGTATTAAAAAATATAACCCTATTAAGAAAGAGTGTATTTAATTAACTTTATTCAAGTTAAATTTCTAGGGAAATATACAAATTCGATATTTTTGTTTTGTTTCCAAATGATGAAAAAGTTAAACATATTGGAATGAAATGCATATTACTCATTAATGGGGTTTTTTTATCTTTAAGTCTGTTTATTAAATTATTCATGTTTGAAGAATAATTAAATTTTAAGTTTAAGTTTTTATACATATATTACCATTTAGATATGTACAATCCATATATGTATAATATACCTATATTTTTAAACATATATTAAAATGTTAATAAACGTCAGTAATGATGATATCATTCAATTAGAGAAATGAATTTAAAGTTAATGAGAATGAGAATTAATAAAGTAGAAATATTTTTATCTATGTAATTTACTTAAATACAGCACTAATTTAAATTTAGTGTGGTAGCTTTTTAGAACGACATGAATATCATACTCCAACGACATAAAAGGTTTACTATAATATTACAAATATACATCAATGAACATACAATTAAGTAGGCTGTACGAATAATTGTGTTGTAGAACATTATTATTCCAACATAAATATTAATTCCCCCGCATTGTGTACCACAAATTATGAAGATTTTTAAACAATTTATATTTTTCTGTCAAAATTATACTTTACCGAATATTTAACAAAATTTAGATTAAATTTAGTTAAAAATTAATATTTCAACACAACAATATTATTACATGCATTAAATAATGTCTGATTATTTGAAAAAGTATTTACATGTTTAATATTTTCCGATATAAAACATCAAAGCGCCTTTCATAAAATAAAACAAATTGAATAACTTCTGGTAAATAGCAAGAATTAAACGTTTTTAAAATTATAATTCCCTTAAATTCTTCAATCAACTTTTCTTCGCATTCATGTCAGGTTTGGCTAACCATGGCAGCTAACTCAGACCCCCCTCCCGGTATGTAAGTCCTTTTAACAGTATATTTTCGAGACAACTATTAGATAAAGTGATTGATTAATTCAGGCCTATATTAGATAATTATTTAAGAGACTTTTATTTACTCTGCCAAATTGTATTAATGAACTTTGCTCTTACATAATTATTTATTAATTTTATTATACTTGAAATGATTTTATTTTTTATATGTAGTATAATCATTTGCATTAAAGTCAATTTTGTATGTTTATCTATTAGTGATATTTTATATTCCGTAGGTACCGTATTATAATAATGAAATGACCCTGCATATATGCAGTTATTAAAATTATTAAATATATTTTTTAACTATTGCTATATAGGTAATATAGTTGTATTCATTGTATGTATTATACGGATTGTTCAATAGTAGAAGTAATTTTAAAGATCGCGTTAAGTTTTTAGTATTATCACATTAAAAACATTTATCTTACCAATGTATATGATTTAAATCCAAGTTTCATAATTTCCAATAATACAAAACTAGATATCAGCTCTAGAGTGTTTCAGAAATTTCAAATATATAATGGTGCATTCTTATGTAAACATACCTTTCCACAGTTTTGTTTAAAATAAATAAACATAAATCAAACAAATAAAGAATTATAAGATATATGACATGAAACTATTATAATTTTCTTCTCCAGGGAGTTTTAAACTTTTATTATGTTTAAGGTGTTTAAATAAATTAAATGCAATACTTGGTGTTGTAAAATAAAATCTATCTAATTTTTTTATTCATTTGAGTACTTCCTTTATATGTTAACCAAAATATATATCCGTAATTTTAAATCATATAATGTATTGTAAATTCGAAAAATATTAATATTTAATATATTTCTTCGAGTGTAATAATTACAAGGAAAATACATCATCAATTTATTTGATATTGAATACAGTTTGTTAAATTTCAAGAATAAATGCTTTACCCGTTTTTTATTGTTATAATATTTTACTAAACATTAATATTGTCTTGCACATTAGTCTTGATGCTCAATGCATCTGAGAGATGACACAGAAATATATTTTCCATTTTTGATTATTTGAGTATATACGATTGAATGGTTGCATAATTTATACGAATATTATGTATAAATATCTCATGAATTATTACTAAATTGGCAGAAACATGTAAGAGATAAAATGAGACTGCTGGTTTTTCAGACAAATATTAAAGACAGGTCGTTATATGCATAAAAGTTCATATACTCAGAATGCAGATACAATAACATAAAATGACAAACTGCTACTGAAATGTATTCCAAATTTTTGTATGGACTACTTTAAAAACTTTCAGTCATTGAATATGTTACATGAAGAAACATATTTTCAAGTCTTGTCTCTATAGGCGATATATTACCCCAATGACGACGCCAGGAGGGCGGCCGCCGGTCTGAGAAATTGTTAATTCTCTTGACAAAAATGTACAATACACTGCATAAAAAATCAATAAGAGTTACACTGTGCGCTTAAGAGTTTGGAGACAGAATTAAGATTCAGATTCGAAGACACAGATTCATGTTTTCAAGATTATAGACATCTCTGTGTACAATCAGCTAATACCTCATATGATTGCTTATAACATTCAGGATAATTTAAATTTTCCACCAAAGTAGCCATTCTTCACCAACAGTAACAAGGTGAAGCTTGCATATTATATTTAAGACAAAGCCACATCAACCCATTAGCGAGTGGATCCTGCTAAAACCCAAGGTTTACTCGATGCTCACTGAGGACGTCATGGAGATTAAGTGCACCAAGGAAGTACGTGGCTGTACTCTATCAACGAAGATATCACACACGTTTTATAAGGGGGCTGGGCTACAAACAACCTTTTCACACACCCAACGTCGTATATAAATTCATAAATCATCAGGTTTGTATAGCTTCATATATACAATAAACGAAGTATTTCCTTCTTTGAGAACAAGCGATCTTGAACTGGCATTAATCGCTCTCTTCCCTATCTTCCCTGTATATAGGAACTACTGTCTCGGACATGTGGAGCAAGAGAGCCCTTATCCTATATCCCGCATTCTCAAACTCTCAGCCATGAAACAAATTTACTAATTGCAACTACATCCCCCAATTTCTTTAATTTTTCTATATTTGATCTTTAATAGGTCCAACCTTCCATTACATATGTCTATAGTTTCTGTTATATGTAGGAGAATATTATTCATTGCATTTTAAAGAAAATGTATTTTTATTTATATAGTATATATTATCGTACAGGTCATTTTATATTATATTTTAAGCTATTTAATTATAATTAATAATTTTTAATTATTAGTATGTAATGCTTTGACATCTATTACTGTATATATTACACGCTGTGGAGATCTAGAGTGTGTGTTACATGTGTGTCACACGTTGTAATTTTAAGTCTATAATATGTAAAAAACAAATATATTTCCTTGCTTTGCCATGGCAACCTGCTTCTATATAGGATAAAACATAACATCGGGAATTTCGAAGTTTTGACGATAATTTCGCTCTAAATATTTCAATAACTCAAATCGATTGTGAGGATGTTGTAGAATTCATAAGGTCAATTCGTAAGGTCAACGTAACCTGCCCCAATAACAAGAACCCAGATGACTCGCCTATGTTTACTATTTGTGATGAGATAGGCAAATGCATTGGCAAAAGTTCCCTTACAAATGCTCTCCAATGTGCCTCCTGGAGAATGCTGGTTCTATGCTATCACTCAGAGTTATAGTACAAAAAATTATCAGTAAAAACTTTCAAAATGTTTCTGTAAATTTAAGTATACAATTTAGCTAGATTTAATAATTGCGTTTTGGATCTTTAAAAACATAAATGTTGAGCTTACTATTATACCCATCGGATGCAAGTCTAGTGCAAATATGAAATTGCGTATAATTTAACTTTTAAAATAATATCCGGTAAATTATGGATCCCACATTTTATATTTGTTTTATACTGTTTATTTACTGAACACTATAGATTGTCTTCCTGGTATCAGTCTAAAAGGGACTTCCGCGCTATTGTTTTAAACCTTCTAACTGGGACATCTCAATGCAACAGATCGTAAGTAGAAAGTATCATAGAGTAATAATACATATTTTATTACTCTAAACTTCATACAATCTTTCATTAGAATTAAATTTATGTCTAAAAGTATTTTTATCGCTCGTTTATTTAACATTAACTTAACATCAATAAATGTCTCTTAAAAAAGGATTCGAAACAATCGTAGTTGTATTTAAAATAAAATATGGCTCAGAAAATCAGGAATGTCTGTGATACAAAACAAGCTGTTAAAAATGAGATTGCTGCGGAAATAACGAATGAACTTTTAAAAAGTTGTTTCTTATATTTTCGTTACAAACTTTTTTCAAATATAAAATACATTACTTATTGTTAGATATTTTAAGGCGTGATGATAAGCTTTCAATAAAAATCTAAATATGATTATTCTGCTGTCTAAATTTGGGGTATAATTTAATGCTGAAGTTCTAATATTTGCTATACTACAATTATTTTTACTCTAATCGCGATTAGATCAATCTAATCTCGTTTAGATTGATTACGCGATTGACATGACACTTCACACTCTCGAATATTTATTCCGTCAGTCAGTCAATATTTATTCAGAAAGTAGCTATATCTAAAATGGATCTAATCTAGTCTAATTGCCATTATAAAGTAACCTATTGCACATATTATGGATGCATAATTTATACGAATATCTTACTAATATGAACTTTTTAAAATAATTATAATCAGTAGTTTTACAGCAAAATATTCTTGGTGGTTTTGGTTTATTTTAATTTTAACAATTTTCAGTTAGATATTTTTAATTTGACTTAAGAGTTTGTTTCTGGAATTGTATTTGTGAATCCATCGTTGTGTTTGTATATATTGAACTCTTTAAATGTTTAATTGTTTAAATACTTAAATATGTGTTTAAATTAATGGAAAAAAATAGATGATAATGTCTAATGAAATGAATAATTATATATATTAGGTATTTTTCTTTACGAAATGCATTCAGGAAAATGTAATATATACAGACAACAAAAAATAAAAATATTGACGGGAATATTTATTAATAGTGTTATTATTTAGTTGTAATGAATTTAGTACATTTTCATTTTGTTACATTAAATTAGTATAAGGGAGATGATAATAATTAAAGGATAACAAACAACGTTAATATTTAATTACACAGTGAATAGAACAATCCATCTATCTAAGCTGAAATGTTCTGACTCGCATTATCAATTGCGCGTAAAAACTTGTGCAGGACATCCTCAAATGAGTATTTTCCACTAAAATCGAAGTAAAGTTTGCAGCCAACGATAAAACCCAGCCAACCATCCGGTTGATATCCCTCTTCGGCACGGATTATAATCAACGACTTTTTCTTTTTATGTGCGTACGTTGCTTCTGAAATATATAAATTGATAAGGCAAAATTATTTAAATTTGATTGTAGTTATAAAAATTTATACCCATAGAAATGGATCAATACATGGCATACAAACACTCAACCGCCTATGAGTTAATTTACGTTTAAACCTGGTTGATCTATGTATTCACCGCCCCCCCATCCCAACGCTACCTTCAAATGATTATTTTTTCTTTGTAATTTTTATACATTTTGGTACATAATAAAAAAAACATTTTTTAAACAAATACAAATTCTTGAAACTTTAGCTAAGAGATTATGGATGCATTAAATTATTGAAATGTTTTTGTTTCTGTCAAACAAGAAATATTAAAAATACAAACTATTAATATAAGCATGGTAAGTACTTTACAATAATATTCTCTTAATTAGCATATAAAAAAGCAATTAAAATCGACGATAATTATTTTACGGTAGATACATTTGGTCAAGTGATATTAATAAAAATGCCTATGATGCAATGAGGTTTTTAATTGTCTTAGCATGTGACCTCTCATGAGTTAATGATAATCGATAGTTTCTATATAATCAAAAGCTATTAAATATTATTAGAAGAGGTCATTTGAGTTTATAAAATATAAACATAGAGATCAGGTTAAACTAAAAAATGTGTTTATTGGCGTTAACTTGAATATTAATTTTATATAAACAAATTTTGCATATGAAAATGTTTAAGTGCATTTTGCAGTTAACCTAGTTTTAAGTAATGTTATATTATAAAGGTAATATAGTCAGTATCAAAAATAAACTTTTATAACTTCATATATACATATTACCTACCATAATAGGCGTGGTATGCATTACACTATTAATCATATTTAACAGCACCCCATTAGGCATACTGACAGAATCAAGTCAAGTAAAAGTAATACTCCTGGCTAGTGCTCACAAAAATTCATTAAATATATCCTTGACGCGAAGTGAAAAAAGCAAATATCTTCTACTTGTTAGTAACATGGCGCTTCTAGACTACGCTGATCGCACTTTATCATTTTGTTTTTTGCCTCCAACAGATTTACGCGTAAATTTGTGCAGTCTGCCAATTTAAAGAAGCTTAATAAAGTATAGTATTTTGCTTCAAAAATGTATTTTATTCAGAGTTTGATGGTCATAGACTTAATACCATTTCTACATGGTTGACTCAATTTGTACGCTGATGACATTAGTATGACCACTAAGCCAGCATTTTCAACTGCCTTGGCCATGGACTCCAGCGTGTCTTCTGGTGTGTCCATCATGTTTTCAGTGTCAATCCATGTCTGTTGGGAAATGGAGAGAAGGGGAGGGGATAACACAGTCAGCATATATGATTAACTTCAAATTTTGATTATTTTCTAACTGTTATTTACACAATATGTTAATAATGTTCAATGCTGTTAACTCCACCACAACTATACCATAAGCAATGCACACATACTGTATTTATACAGTATTAATATGATTACAAATATCTCCTAGTGCTATTACATTAATTGCAAAAGTGTTATTGAGTATGGTGGATATACGGCACGTATGCGTTTTGTTCGGACCTCATACTTTTTGGTCAGGTCATAGTTCGCTACAAATCCATTGGTGTTTGCCCATGAGTGCCGCTGCATAGGCGTATTTCTCAATGATCTTTTGGGAGAGCTGTATCTTAAACTTCTGACAGAACTAGACAAGCTAACAATTCAAAAATTTCAAAAACTATCAAATTTATTATATTATATTTTACACCTCCCAAGCTCTCCAAGCAATACAACAAGTACAACTAGTACAAACAAGTACAACTATCTGACATGGAACGGGTGAATCATACTTGTACCGATCATTGAGCGTACTTAAACATTACAAAGAACGAATATATAGGGATATGAAGGAATATGTAACTGATGACAGGAAAAAACTGACAAGTACAATTTATATTTGGATTATGAAACGAGCATATTTAGAACGTACATCCAGCCTGCATAAAACGGGTCACCCAAATCTCTGTCGTGCATTATCTCTCTGACTTTAATGAGCTCCGTTCAAATGAGTTCAAATGCATCGGCATCCGTTGAATTTCCTGTGAATGCTCGGCGTTTTTTTGGTATTTTCCGTTGGTGCCTATTATTCACCCGCTTTTTATTCGTTTCTGTCATTCCTTATCCGCTCCATTTTCATCAGCGCGAAACACTTTTGCAACGGACATGAATTTTCAACAATGAATACTTTTTCATATTTTGATATCATGTTCCTACACGTCTGGTGGTATACTATCCGGTTAAGTGTGACTGAAGCTTTAGATGTACAAATAAAACGGAATTATAACAGTGAAGTTATATCCCATCTCTAGACGGTACTCAGTTTATGTTCTACTTATTAATACGGAGCCAAAATAAAATATGAAATCCGTGAGATATTAAGTGCACCTACCTTTACGAAAAGTGGCTGGGAATTGGTGCGTCTGCATTTGTAGTAATTTATAAAGAACTTTCACTTCAGAAAATTATAATGGCTTGAATATATGTATTGTTTATAAAGGGGAGGTATTATACTCCTCATATTATAAGAAATAATACACTGCATAAATCTAGATAATTTCATTTTGCAAATAGACAATTCTCACTATATTATTATACATAGTTTAAAGAATAAGTAAACTATTTTCTGACTGCGTTAGAGAGGTAAATTAATTTCCGCAAAAATTTGTGCATTATGAGCGTCAACTCGTTATTTATTTTCGAATATTGTCAAATTAATCAAATAAATTTGGTTAACATTCACAAAAATCTTTGTCTGCTATATATAATAAACTTGAACAAATTACACAGAATAGAATATATTCACATTGACGTATCAGTAAAAATGGTTCATATTTTACGTTTAATATGTATAATACTTATATAACATTCAACTTATTAAGCTATTTATGCATTGACTTACTTTACATTTTCTCCTTTTAATCTCTTCGTTTATCCTCTGTGCTAATTCTTTGTTTTTGTGATTGTAACTGATCATAATATGACCTTTGTGAATTGCGCACTTTCCACTTGTTTCATTTGCTGTTTCATTTCTTTCTGAAAAGATTATTTTAAATATGATATCGTTTATAGAAGCGTAATACTGAGAGCGAATTAATTTAATATTGAATAGATTATTTTCATATACCAACATAATAAAGGTAAACAATGCATACAGCGAAAGCAGATACTTGTATGTATGTATAATGAAAAGTTTAATCCATTCAATTTTTAAATATTTTATGCCATATTTATTTAGTAAGTCTGAAATGAGTCAATCTGGTTCAAACTTCTGCAAATATTTATTTTAAATTATTTTTTTATAAACTATATATTTATTATGTATACCTACTTTATATAACTAAATTTAACAGAACATATCAAACGAAATATTTCCAACTATGATTACATAGTTCTTGTAAATTTAACATTTTGATAGAATATTTGCATTAATTATTATAATAATTACTGTGCAAAAAAATTTGACTAAGACAAAAAGATTTAAAGAAAGTTAGAAAATAAAAGTAAAATTAATTTTTGTATGATTATCACTGTAATAAATTTATTTAAAAATTATTTGTACTCATAAAAATAATAAATAAATAAAATATCATAATGTCGCATACAACAACTATAAATGATTGAATATAATATATAGAAATATTATAATATAAATAGTTTAAGACACAATACTACATTTTTTATCTCAATTACGCCAACATGTCATGTAACTAGAAATTTTTTTTTAGAATTATGTGGAATTATAATGGGCGCATTATGTTCATTAAAATACAACAATACATCACATCAAAAGTATGTTAGATTTTACATTATTTATTAATATGCATATAAGTATATGAAACTAGTATTTTCAAATTGCTATATCATTAACAAAACGATTAACATTAACAATGTTGTCTATTCTAAATATTTATGTATTTAATAATTTAATACATATTTTTAATATTTCATTTTTAACACTGCTGCTTAAATGTATTTTTTCTCTTATTATTATTATTATTATTATTATTATGTAAGCCAAATAAATGTAATGTGAATTTAATTCTAACCATGTGAACACTATAGGGATATTAGTGATATACTCTATAAAGACTATTACATAGATGAGGATAAAGAACTGTGAGTACAGTAAGAATTATTTTTAACCAAATAGTTCAGAAATACTTAAATTAAATTTTACATGAAATATATTTAAGAGAAAAAGAAAAATTATCAAAAGTTTTGCTAAAGTAACGTATTTAACATAAGGTACAATGTTTGTTGGCAGTAAAAAGTAATATCTTCAAACAAATAATAATAAAACTATAAACTAGTATTCCTGAAAATACTGTTTATTAAAGTTTATCAACTGCACTGTTCATTCTGGAAGTGTTACATGATTTGCCACCACCATAGGTATATTTGTAGTTTTTGTCTGAATTGTTATATTAAGTGGGGAACATGTTCTTGACATGCTATATAAAAACATCGTTATCTCAACTGCCAATCTAACTTCCGACATAACCCACGAACAAATTACTATTGCATGATAAAATGTAATGCAATAGTAATTATCATTCACCAGTATTCGCCAGTAGACCATTATTATTCAGTATTAACAATTATTCATCGAATTGTTTATACTTCTATATAAACGATTCCGACTAATTTAATCCCCTATATTTATACCAATTTTAAGTTCAGTAATCCACTTTAATTTAAATAATTTGTTCTCATAAAGGTCGACTTTATGCATGGCTCATTAATTATATCGTTTCAAACATATGCCTATCAGTATATGTTGCATTATAGATTTATGGTAAGAAAAAAAGAAATGTACCTACCTTCCATTTTCAAAGTCCAGGTGACTCCGGCTTTTGCCATAGCCACTCGATCGACATGACTGTTGTCTGTAGTTTCCATAAATGGCATAACCGACTGACAATTATCTTGTCTCGGTTTCGCTAACTGAAGCTCACATGCTAACTCCCTTCGAAGCCACCTACGATTCTCGGGTAGAAAGGCGAGTTGCCAGGCCACCAGGAAGGCAATTTCCCTCTCATTACTCAAAGGCGATTGCATCATAGATTTGAGAACCGGGAAGATACCCCGAGTCACCAGATGTCGCTTGTTGGCGTCATTTTGTGCCAATCGCTCGATACCTGATTTTTTAGAAAGTGTATGGAATATATAAAAATTAAACGAAATACATATATCTAGTGTACCAATATTATATATTTTTATTGATAATAGAAGTGATTCTGTTGTGGTCATTGATATATTTGCATAAATATTTTCATGAAAAGTATAGAAACATTATTGAAGATCGTAATTATCTACATATAAAAAAATAATATATACTAACCCTAGATCAAAATTTAATGAAAATATTAGGTAATAGGAATATTCATATAGGTATATAGATATATTATATACCTACATTTAGCAAAGATAAAATTTGTCTTTTAAATATGTAAACAATATATTAAAAAATATATATTTAACAGAAATATAATATTATTACAGAAAAATATTATTATCCAAATACAATATACGCATTTAAATATAAGTTTTATTTTATTTTTAATAGATCCTAATGAGTGTGACCATAATTTTTACCAAAAATATAAACATCACAATGTTGATATTGTAAATTAAATATAATGAAAATATTAATCAATGAAGTCTCTACATATTTCTATTTTTCTTTTAATGTATTTGAATTCTATAATTTTTTCGATATTGATACCATTTTTATATTCGACAACTTTTCCTATAATTATTTTTAATATCGGAAAGTACCTACACCCATTGGTCTATACCAAGTAGGATATTGATTAATATCGGAAAGTACCTACACCCATTGGTCTATACCAAGTAGGATATTGATTAATTCATGAATTTTTATTAATTATGGTTTGCGAATTCTTTCTCTATAAATGCAACCCAAATAGTCCTGTTGCGCAATTGTATTTATACTTTGCTCGTTTTTAATACATTTAGATCTATTTACATTTTTGTAGTAAACATTAATTTGTTTTTATATCTTTTTTATTGTTTAATAATATATGTATGTATAATATGCAGGTTATAACTAATTGGATACTTTAAGGTACCTAGTTGTTTTGTGTAATATTCATATTTTACTTCATTTAAGGTTTAGTGTCATGAAATTATTGTTACTCCATGTATCAAAAGTATGGAAACATTTATAGAATGTTTATTGTTTCTCAAATTGACAATGTCAATAATTAAAACAAAAAACGATAACTTAAGTTAGTTCGAGGAATCATATAAAGATAAAAATGTAATCAGAATATTATAGAATGGGTTAGATTAATCATCTATATAGGTGATCACGACTATATTTATTGTAGATAAAATAACTGAATAAAAATTAACATTTATTATTTTTGATTGACTTGAACCTTCGTTTTTAAATAAAGCAAATTGGGAAGATATTATTGAGAGATATTGGCAGTGTAAATATGTATATTTTAGAAAATGTGTAGTTTCCCATTTTAAATATAACTTACAACACCTAATTTACAATAATATTTTACTAATGCATAATATGTTTCCGTTATTATTGTCAACAATTATTTGATGTGGGGGGAATTTTTTCATTGAAAATTGTTTGCTTAGATTGTAATATAATTTTAATATTTTATACTCTAAACTTCCTATTGTATTTTTAAATTCTTGCTAGATTTTTAGTAATTTAGCGAATTTATCTTATTACGTATTTGTATAAACATATTTAATAATTATGATACATTTATTCTCTTGTTTACTTACCTTTTCCGATTTCTACAGAAGTTAATGACCATTCCCTTTTCAAACTGGAATTGTGCGCAAGCTTTAAACAGAGAATGAGGCAATCAAAGGAAAACGGACCAGTTTGAAGAGCATTAGCCTCAGTTTCTGTGACCAAATAGGCACAATTTAAAAGGGCGTGAACCTAAAATACAAAACATAATTGTACCACAATATTTCCGTGTAAAACTAATGTACAGGTCATGTATAGAGTTTTAAGAAATAATTCTGCCCAACTGCGATAAGTTACTAACTTCAACGCCAATGGTTTATAAGATGATATTCTTTTCATTAGAACTGACTTTAGCCACGTTAAAACTGTCAATTGAAATTAAATTCTCTTAGTCTGAAATAACCAATGACTAAATCAATCATTTTCATGGAGAAACTAATGCAATACAATTTATTGAAAGAATTTCATATTTAGTATCGATATCCTACACAAGTCTCCGTAGTTTCATTCTTCAAACACGATAGTGATGAATTGATGAACCAACAGTCTCATTTACATATAGGGATAAATTATCTGAGCTTAAAAATATGTATTTGGTCTTTTTAGATATAGGTATGTAAGCAATTCGATAATTTCAGATAATATTTTTATTTGTAAATTGATTTATCATGTGATACCGAAAGTCCCAGCTAATATACCGGCATTTTCAATTATGATTCTTAAATTCTTAAACGCACAGACTAAACTTGTAGAGAATGCTTGCTCAATGGCTAGACAAATTTTTCATTTTTTATTTAATATGGAGAATTTTTAAACGGAGTTTTAAAATTAATTTTAAAAATCGAATAATGTCGGGAAAATATGCGCCCTTTATGTTACCATAAATCATTATACTCAAGTTTAGAAGACATTATTCTGAGAACAAAAAAAATAGAATTGTTCACCTGGTATTTAAATAACTAATATTAGAAATCAATCTGATCGAGTCTCAAAATTTTTCCCAAAATAGTTTATAGAATATTTTCTTACTTTAGATGTTTAGAAAAAATGTATTATGTACATTCATTATAGTACGTTATTCATTTGCTATTTTATAATCCATAACTTTAATCCAAAGTACTAATTATAGTAGTCCTTGGTTCTAATATTTCTTTGAATATCTTTATAAAATGAACTATTTTATATAAATTTTGGTATAGCTAATAAAAAATGAGTTGTAATTTAATGTCAATACATGTGCTATCAAGATAATCTATCAAATCTATACCCTATCAAAATTACTAAATATAAATATGTACTATACAATATATCAAGTTTATTTGTTATTATTTGTCATATATTTATTATTAGTGTAAGGGATTTCTAGTAGGTATATTCCTCACATTCTTCAACACACTGTACGTATAACCAGCAAAGACAAACTTTGGTTGACTGCAATAACTAAAGTAGCAATTCAAAAACGTTGGGCCTCCTACAGAAAGGGTCATTTTACCGAATACAACCACTGGAAATTTAAGGTTAAACAGCTGATTACCGACTCAAAAAAGGAAAATGCAAAGAAAGATTCACACTGCTAAAGGAAATTATAGAAAATTGCAAACTTCATAACTGGTACATCTACAAACGACCCTATCATAAGTTTATGCAAATCCTATAACTCTGTTGAAGATGCCGTCGAATACATAAATAACACCTTCCGATCTGTGTTCAAGGAAAAACAGGCTCAGCAATTGTGTAGCGCCCAACCAAGCACTTGAAACCTCACCATTCCAGTCGAAAAGGTTTACACTAAATCATCTAATGTGAAAACGTCCAAAGCAGGAGGACTATAAGATATCATACCCAGCATAGCATATAAATCAGCCACCCACCTTCTTGCAATCTACAACCTTTCTATTATATGTCAAAATTTCCCGCCGCATGGAAAATCAACGCCCACTCCCATTTATCAAGTGCCTAATCCCACTATCAGCGACTTTAGACTTATCACCCTATAGCCTATCTCCTCAAAGATCTTCAAATTCCTCGTTTACCAATCCCTCCACAGCACCTTTATCGAAAGCTAATTCGGATCTGTCCCTGGATCATTCACAACTTTTGCGATGATCAAACTTCACTACACCATTCTTAAGATGCTCGAGAATGACGAATTATCTGGTGTTAAACTACTTATCTACGATTATTTCAAATCTTTTGACGTCCTGGATGTAAGAATCTGACCTCTCTATTGGTTTCGGCAATTGGACCGAAGACTACTTCTGTAGCAGAACACAACACACATTGGAAATTCAATCAACACATGCCCTCTTACCTCAGGTGTCACCCAGGATTCGGTCCAGGGACCAGCTTTGTTCTGTTTAGTGGAAAGTAGACTACATCCAGTACATGCCTCTCTTACATCATAAAATACATCAACGACACCAAAGATATACGTCCCAGTCTATTGGAATGCCCCAGACCCAACGCAACGTGCTAGACGAACACACCAATATCATCTACTGGTTATCATCCATCAACCTCGCCCTCAACACCAGAAAAAGAAAAGCAATGTTTATCACGAGAAATGTTATAGCTATACCTATTGACATCTCTGAATTCAGTATTGTAAACATCAAAATACTACTCGGTGTTACCTACTGCGATGATACCAAGTTTAAATCCCACAAAGCTCCACTATCCCTACAGCATCTAAACGTATGTACGCCTTGCACATTCTTCTATGTACGACCTTTTTTAAACGATTCAGAATCCGGACCACTCTTCTATTCTATAGTTTACCACTCCATCAACAAATAAAAATTGACCGTGAGTAGTAGAGAAGGAGTGACTCTAGGCCAGGGGGGGAGTAGTCTCGACCAATCAGAATCGAGTACGGTCAGCCAATGACAGAGACGGCTGGAACA
>JAYRBW010104235.1:0-19098 GCA_036023295.1 Invenusta paracnida
TATTTTTGTGGTTTGAATGAATTTATATCTTTTAAAATTGTCTGTAGCTAACCAGCTTTTTGCCATTTTTGGCGATATATATAATTGAGGAAATAAAACACAATTTATGGGTAAGAAAACCTATGGAAATGAGAAATGATTAAAAACCGTCTGAACGATATAACGAAAACCAATGGCATGAAAATATATTATATACGTAGTTATAGATGTATATATACAACAACAAAATATAACTTTCAGTTCGATTGTAAGCGATGACCTAGGCATTTTTACTACATATAAAAGCTATTTAGGATATTGTGTTTAAATATAAAGTGGGGATATTTAGTGTGGTCAGGTATACGTACCTCAATTTATTCGGCTTAATTTTAACCCAGGAGGGAGAGAGAAATTGAAAATAAAAAAACTTATGTTTTGTGAATTTCAGGTGGAAGTTTTTTTTTTATTGTCTTATCTTTCAACAATTGCGACTGGACGATACTGGACAGTATACATATAACAGAAAATATGGAAGTGAAGAGGAGATGAGAGGTTGGGAAGAGGGATAGAAAATAGAGAACTAGACTGACAGTTTTGGAGTTGTTTTGTGGGCATAGAGAGATATACAGACGGTTCAATTATGCCAGGTAGAAAAGTAATGATGAGGGTGAGTAATCAGGTTTGTTTCAACTAATTTATTGACATGATATTGTACCTACAGGAGAATTACGTAATATACATTGGCAAAGCTAAATATTTTACCTGTATTGTTTTCCATGTACATAGTTTACATGTAGGCATATATATATTTGGAAATTCGTTTATTTTCATCAAAAACTTTTTCCTTAGTTTAGAAATAGTTACAAAAAGCGAAAAATAAAGATTATAAGTTCAAATAAAAACTGTGTGAAAACAATATAAAATGAAAAAATATTATATATCCCAATGATAAATACGGCATTTTTTAAATTTCTCGATAATCTTTTAAAGATTAATTTAAGAATTTTCAGAAATCACAAAATCTTTTATTTTACATTATATTTATCTTCGTTGACCTATTTATTCATAAATTATAAAGACAAAACAGCAGAAAATGCTAAATTTAAAATAAGTAATAAAGATAATATACAAAATTTTTACTTTTCAAATTCACATCAAGACATCATTTAAGAAACCAAAGTTATTACTGATTAAATATTTAACATTAAAATATGTTTTTATAAATTCTCAAATGATTAGACGAATAGGGCAGATGGATAGATTGACAGACGAAGATATATTTGCATGTTTGAGATATACGTAATTACATAATTATACTTACACATTCTCAATAATGTGCATATATTTTTATTAAATATCATTATTTATTTGTATTCATTCAAATATTTATTCAATTTTCTTATACACAAAATGGGACATACAAAGCATTAAGCATATTTGAATAGATTTTTAATATATACAATCCTTTTGTATTAAATAGTCACATATTTTACTTTTCGAAAATTTATAACATATCTTATCCCTTCAAAATATTTGTATTTTGCAAATATTAAGATGCAACGTTCAAATTATTTTAGATATTAAAAAATAGAAATTTCAATATAAAACTTGAGGACTACGATCGATAATATAGCTAGTATGTTAGCTGGTCACTACAATCACGAGCTTTTCTAAAAAACCATTGCAAATATTTGATAATAAAAAAATATTATTAATTTTAAATTGTTGTTTAAAGTTATTTTATAAATTATTCGGTGTATAATATCCAAATATATTTACCTCTTTTAATATTGTCAATAAATAATTTAAATCTATTTAAATCTTAGCCAAAATCTGTGGTAAAAGTACATTAACCAATTTTTAACCAACGAAAAAATATATCTTACATCTTTTTAAACACATGCATGAGTCAGACAAAAATCACACAGAATATTACTAATCAGCTAGACAAATATATTTCTCGAATTTTTTAATAAAAATTAATACAGCAAATACCGACTTTATATCCTTAACCTCCGCATTAGAAGGCTCGCATGATCTCGTATGTATACATGAAAGATAATATTGTTGTTTCCACATATTGACACAAATTTTTGACAATAACTCGGGTGACTGTATATCGGTTTTTTCTCTCTGATAACATTTTACACATTGGAAATAAGATAGCGCCACCCTGAGAGAACATGACTACCGTTTTGTTTCTACATTTTATATTAAAGGAGTCCTAATCTCAATATTCCAAGTGTTAGCTGCTCTTATTCTTAAAATAGAATATTACTTTAAACATTTATATATCGGTAACATAATTGAGGCACCACAGTTTTGATAAAATGGAGAATTTTTCTACTGTTGATATTTCAATCAAACCTAAGTGGAGATTTTATTGAAGTTTAGTATAAGTTACATATATTTATGATAAGTTGAGGTTTTTAATTTAGGTTTAATAAAAAACGTATGTGGATGTGTATTGGCGATAAAAGTGTCAAAGTACACAGTGGCTCTGTGTTCATTTATGCATATTTTAAAACAATCTATGTGTAAACAATCTAGATATATAATATATATAAGCTATAAAAATAGACAAGTGCAATATTTTTTCCTATAAATTAATTTTTATTCATTTTTGTTAATTTTTATTTTCTAAATTAAATTATACATAAATATATCTTAAATACAAGTATCAAATAATTTGCAACTTATACCTAAAATCAAATATTACTAAATTTATCGATTTTTAATATATGTATGTGTATTTAATATATGTATATTAATTGAGTATATTATATAAATATATAGAGTATATATATTGAGTTTATACTGCATTAATTGCAATATTCAATACTATTATTTTAATTAATCTTGTAAAAGCAGCTGACTAGCAGCTGGGCTAGTCGTTTGATTAGCAGGTCCTAGACCTGTTTGATTGGTTCATGTAGGGGATGTATTTGTAAAGCGCTCCTGCCATCAATTTGATTTGTGAGCACTTTGTATTTGTCTGAGAATACAGCAATAACAGACGAATTCACTTGTCACATTTAATAGACTAAAATTTAAAAGGTTAATTGAAAAGCGCTGACATCTATGTATATTTTTAAATTTTAAATAATGTCATTCTTATAAGAAAAAAAGGATAACGTGCACATAAGGTTATGTAAAACGGATGGTGAAATAGAATATAAAGTTTAATAAATCTAGACAAATATTATATAATATGCTATTATATTCAGAATTATTTATATATTATAAATGCTATGAAGGTCATCCATAAAAACCCAAAGCATAATATACGTTACGTTATATTTCTGTTATACATACATATCTATTATACATTATACATATATTATTATTCTAGGTATACAATAGAATAGGTTATTATTTATGGCAATTTATGTATTTAGTTAATAAAAGTTATGAATTATACCATTAAATATGAATAATTCAATTTTATCAAAAGTGAGCTACTATTAAAATAATAAAGAGTTAATATATATAAATATTAACTATTATAATAATATCGATTAATTTGTTTGCGTCGAGAGTTTTAACTTTAACATGAGAGTAAATTAGTGGAATATTTGTACCAATCTATAAAGTAAAGAATGGTTTTTTTTATTATTACGGTTTAATATAAGTATAATATTTATGTCAGGTATATATATAGTTATACTTATGTATGTATAAAGTATCGAAATATCGAAATATAGAAAGAACATATTTTTATATGCGGTAACTTTTCAAGTCCATTAGATGCTATTCCTTGGGGATATTTGGTGTATGTGTGTGCGTGTTTGTAATGGACAAGAATCTAAATGTTACGATGATTTTAACAAGCAACAAATCATTTAATATATAATATATCTAATACGGTGAAAACATTATAGCGTAAGACCTTTATCATAAACAATTCCTTCGAACATACAAATAATCAAAGGCATATTTCTTTATTAATTCACAAGATTTACCTTTCCCACAAAAAACAAATCATTGATTTAATTTGCCTGACGCTTTTTTATCCCGATTAATTGTCGGTAAATTATTTTCCGGCTTCCTATTTTTGTAGATTTCTATAACTTGAAGAAGGGAAGAATGGGTTATATTTTGCTCAACCTCATTGTATACACAGGCTCTGTTTTAATATCAAGACTCTGGGAGAACACTTTCGGGTGAATTAAATAATATACTGGTAATCAATAAGGTAGGCATATCACCAAGGACAAGTGTGGAGAACTTTCCTTTGGAATTGAAAAGATTTGCTTTCGTTTTTGAGTCTGACATTGTACTCAAATGCGCTCTGGATACTATTTAATAATAATAGTCCGACCACCGCACCAGGGAACGAACAATTGGAAATTAAAGGAAAAAATTGAAAGAGAAAGTGAAAGAAAAAAAACTATTAAGTCGCTCAAAATGGAAATAGTTGATCGGATTATATTCGACTTGCTATTATAGACTGGCGGAAAGGCAGTTGGTATTGTGTATTGTTTACTTCCAGTAGTTCTTTTAAAATAATAATAACAGACAATCTTTCGCGCTGCCTACCAGGGGGTTTTATTTGGTAATTTCGTAGAGCTATGGTTATGCTCTGCTCTGTTATACCAAACTATACTGATCAAGCTAGGTACAATGATGGAGTAAATAGTCCTCGTCTGGTCGATTAAAAAACCAAGCAAACAATATAATAGTGATGTATGTCATTGCGGAGCTATCTTAAAAAGAAAAGCGATTTAAATAGGATAGAAGGGTGGGAGAGAGTTTTTCTTCCAGAAAACGTTTTAGAAGACAATTTTGGGAAGAAAAGTATTTAATTGAAATGCGCTAGTATCGCTAATGTGGCAGAAGAGATATCAGAGTTCCCTTTAAGGTTTGTCTGGAGCCGAGGAGATTAGTCCTTTTTGATTAATATTGGAAGCAGTCTTCTGATTAATTCATGAAGCATATTATATGTATATTTGAATGGTCATAAGGTTCCCATCCTAACTTTTGGGTTATAAGTTGCAATATATATACTTACAAGTATTTAGGTATTGTGTACGTTAAATCTGACTTACATATACTCATTGAATTTATTGTGTTCGGTATAGATCTGCCTTAAAATAAATATAATTTAATTCCTATTGATTTTTCTATTTAATATATCATTTACATTATATTATTTCTTGTATGCAATTTCAATCTTCAATCGCTAAAATATTACTATTAAAAATACTAAAAGGAGAGATAATGTTTTTTTCTTATATAATTTTCTATCGATTAAATTATAGGTATAAAGATTTTTAAATGCCTTTGAGATTTAGTATTAGTAATTTACTAAAATAAATTGGAAAAGTTTACAATTATATTAAAAATAATTATTTTAGTGTGTATTTAGTGTAGTTACTGACTAAAATAAAGTGCAAAATCGTTTTTTATCACTTCAAATCAAACAACAAGAAGTCTTAAATTAAATTTGACATATCGCAATTTTATTTATCAATTGTGTAATTTTCTTAAATAGAACTATTGCAATTCCAGTTAGTATAGTGATATAATAGATACATATCCAGTTCTTTTTATACAATATTTGCCGTCAATATCATACATATATACATTATATGTCATCCTTTAACTGGATAACCCTGTTTTAAAATATAAAAAATCTTTCATCTTCATTATTGTTCATGTTTCTTTCCGCATTCTTGCTCTTATATATAAGAGTAGAAATAATCTATATGAAATAAGAAATACTCTCAGAATGTTCCGAAAATACTATAACAACAGCCAATACAACGTGTAACAGATATCAATAAGCACCGCAGGAAACATACAAATATTTTAGAGAAACTAACAAGTTTGTTTGTATAAATAAAAAAACTAACATTCGACTAACAAGAAAACATACATGTGTATTTCCATTCATATATAGTTTAATCTCCAGCTAGTTAAATAAATTATTTCAGTATCAAATGCGACTCCAAAATAAAAATGTGGGTGGAGATAATCCTGTAGATGTTTATTTTTTTGTCTATAACCTTTTGGCACCTACTTGAAAAAACGAATATCTGTGGAGATTGATATTATGAGGGAACAATAAAGACCCTTCGGCTATTGCTATGTATGATATGTACATGTGTTCGATGATGGCACAATTCTATGTATATAGTTATACTCGTATGTCCATGTATTCGGAGTCTGTGAACGCCAGATACATTAATATAAAATTAGAGATGATATAACACGTTTTGCTATACTTCAATGAAGAAAAAGAATAAAGCTATGTGTGAATTTAACATCCACTGATAGCATTCATGTAATATTTAGAAGAAGGGGTGAATGACGATGTCCAAAATAATATTGTACAGATTCAAGATGTCGCAAAAGTGAATGGTGATATAAATACGATAATTACGATATGACTGCGGCGCACTACCTATATACGAAATTCTGTCACATATAAGTTGACTCTGTAAGCATATAGGAAGTCAACTACATATATTGGTATTATTAATAAGAAGTTCTTACTATTTATCATTATGGGAAAGTAAGTTTGGTGGTTGTATCATGCACTGGACACTGACTATAACCAGCTTTGTATAACATTACTATAATGCACTGCTAACTCTAGCCTTCTTTACGTTTTTTATAAATAGGTAGCGAAAATCATTGATCTATAATATACATATATAACCAATACCCATACCATACCCATACCATAATACATACATATTATATATAGGTATACACATAAGTATATGGACATATAATTGGAAAGAAGCTGTTCATGCATGGGAAAATGGTCAACAAGCCATGTGTTTTTCATCTGGATTTAAAAATAATTTTAACTGTTTCAAATCCTGATGATTACTTTTCTAAAAAAAAATTACATTATAAAACTATATGAATAGTAAAGTTAAATATTTTATAGAGAATTATTCATATATCAATATAGTAGGTATATAAATCAACATTATAATAATTTAATTTGCTATGTAAATGGTTAGATTGGTAGGTATATCAATGCCTTTAACTTTTGTCTGATTTAAAATTGAATTGATTATGTTTATTAATTTAGGTGGGGTTTTTTTGTGTTAAAAACATTAGAAAAAAACATTGAAAACATTGAAAATATTTTGTGTTGAAAACAATTTAGCTGTAATAAAAAAGATCTATTATAAATTTGAAAATATTAATATTAATTAATTATACTACAAATTTACATGTAAAGCATAATTTCCTATTCATTTTCAGATTTATCTAAAGAACACACCACCTACAGATGCTTTGCAAATTGAAGCCTGGAGGATTCTATTAGGTACATTTTTTCATTAGTCAAAAAAGTATATTGTTTAGTATATATGGTAAAAAATCATTACGTAAACACAATAATGATTAATGCAAATGTATTTAAAGTATTTGGATCAAATATATAATTAATATTGTATACTATTATATAGAATTTTTTCCACTATATACCTATTTTGATGAATTTTCATATTTATACACCATACCTACAGCTTTATAGGTATGTATACGTATAATCCTGTCAATTATAAATATATGATATTTAATTGAATATCTTATTTTTATTGTTCATTTAATATCTCATTTTGAATCTTACTGACGTCATAACGTTTGAAATAATCAATATTTTGTCTCAAGAAAAAAGGTACCTAATAGATTCCTTCTGGCTTCAATTTGGTATTATACAACATGTCTGTAGGTGGTGTGGTTCTTTAGATGATCCTGAAAATGAATCGAAAAATCAATAAGGAAATTGTGTTTCATACATGTACAATTTAACAAAATTTAGGGGTTAAGTGCAAATTATTTATTTATACAACATTAGGTATAGGGGCAATATTTTAATTCCCATTTTATGTTCATGAAAATGTTTGAACTTTGATATACCACCGAAATATTGCAAGCTATATTTTTTATTAGAGACAATCCTTGAAAATAGTAAAAATTGTTATAAAAGTCCCTGAAAATCCTCGAGGTGAAGGAATACTTTGACAATTTTGGACATTATGCAAAGCCCAGTTTACCGCGTGCTTCACTTTTATAAATATGTTCCCATAAAAATTAATTTTTATAATTTTTATTTACATCAATAAGACAAATAAGGTATATATTTATATAGCTCGTTTATTTTATTAATAGTTTTATCTTTGTAATTCTATTAAAAATTCTTCTTTCGTATCAATAGTTTTAAACTATATACCTAATTTATTTATTTTCTTTGTTGCATACATAAATTATAGTGTTGATATATACAGTCCAACTTATCATTTGCTGGTTTACTTTGATTTTTTTGTATGGTTTTTTCCATACTACTTGATGGTACCATGTCATCCCGTCACATAGATCAACCAAACTCATAAACACTCGACTAGCACAGCTGCTAGCCAGGGCCAGGGGTGAGTAAGTTGCCCTGGTTGGGATTGCCCAGGACCTTCCACACATTAGACCAACGCTCTACCAGCTGAGCTACTCACTCCCCGTATTAATATTATAATGATTAAATACAATAGTCATTAGTAATTATTTTGGTCACTAAAACCAGTATAGGAAACATTTTAAAGATTTGTTTTCTAAAGGTATTTTACGCATATGATATCAAATTTATCATCAATGTATTAACACCCTATATAAGACAATAAAATAAAGACCAAAACATCCATGACAGAATTAACAATGCCTTTTATTAATTATAACGACCTTTGTACTTTCAACACATCTACATATTAGATAATATAAGAGGATTCTGAAAAAAAACGTTTATTAGGATGGTTGACTCCATAGGAATTAATCAATATAAATATACATATTAAATATTGAATATATGTCTATAAAGTAAAATAAATATCTATGGTTGACTCCATAGGAATTAATTAATGTATGCATATTGAATATTGAATATGTGTCTATAAAGTAAAACAAATATCTATGGTTGACGCTCCATCATTCGATACTCATTCGATCATTAATACTCAATCGAGTCTTGCTACGAAACACTAATACATGTATTTTTATATCTTATGTAGATTTCTATTTGATTAGATGGTTGAGCTTTTATTAGTATCATCCAAAAACATACCATAAAGTAATAGAAAACCGAATAAATTGCGACAATATAAATAGGTAGGCAGTAAAAATGTTAAATTTGATTGTAAAGTTATCGAAATTATTTTTTTTTAATTAAAAATTCTATATATATTTTTAGTGTTTGTTTTGTTCATATGTTTCAGCATCATTGAAGTCTACAGAAAATTTATTTAAATATTTAAAGTAGAAATAATCGCAATTATATAGTTAATATGGTTATATAATGACTACACTTTCAATATGAATTTATTTTGCACAAAAATTATTACGGAAAAATGATTTAAGTTGAAATGTGTAGACTTCTTTTTCTAGTGTTCATAAATTTACTGTTTTTTCGTTGTGTGAAAATTACTTATAATAGTATCATTTAGTTTTAAAGGTATAAAAATACAGTTTGACTTGTTGCAACAATTGTTTTTTTGCATTTTCTATTTGTATGTTAAATACCCTAAACTAGCACTAAATCGATTTAAACAAGGCGGTGATACTCAAAAAATTGGTATTGACAGACATGTAAAAAATAAAAAATAAAAAACGCTTTTGTTCTCATCAAGCCAATTTCAATCGTATGTACATTTAAATATGAAATTGAATACATAGCATTTCATTTATAATAAGGTTTAGAAATTCCTAGCTTTTTCTCAGTAATATGAGCCAAAATTCTAATCGATTTAAAAAACAAAATGAGGATGTTTCTTCGCAGTCTTATGTGTATTAAATCACGTTTATGTACTTGATTTAATATATATGTTATATATACGGAATTAAATCAAAAATTTTGTCAAAAATGTAGAGAATATTGCAAATTGCAATATCTGATATACGTTTAACAATTATCTATTTGAAATATAACTGAAGATAGTGCTTATATATGTGTATATATACGATTAAATATGTGTAATACATGTGTGCTTGGAAGCTATTAACTTTCTTAACTGTGTTATAATATTTTATAGACATGCATAGCTGCGGTAAACATATCTAATCATGTGTATACATAGTAGTTTATATTTATATTCTCAAAATTATATGTTTTTTAATAATCTATTATATTTCAAAAATCAATTATTTTGTTCAGTTCATACTATTTTATTACTCTATGAGTTCATATATATACAATAATTATTACAATTACATTTACAATAAAAATATTTTTAATCATTCTATGTAGCAAACATGATGTTTTCCATGTAAAGTTATTTTTAGGATTTACGTATGTATATATCATGAGTTTATTAAGCTAAAATAATTATTAAAAACATCTGTCACATTTTAACAACACTGAAAGTACTAACCACATGACACAATTCATTTAATCATAATACTGTCGTCCTTGTAAAAGACCTTAATTTCTAATGAAAGCCTTCTTTCAACAACATATTAAATCGCAACCATGACTCCCCTCAAAAACTCACCAACCACTTTTGTATTATGAAGACTTTTGAAAAGAATAAATTATTCTAAGATGATCTAACTCGTGAATATTATACTCCTTGCCGACTTATTAAATCTTTTCGTCGTTAGTTAGTGAGTTAGGTTAGCGCGGTAACACCCAAAAATCTCGAGAACAAAGGAATCTATCTCGTCTAAATTTCTTAAAAGGGGAACCGAACTTTCTTTTCGGCGGATAAAATTCTGAGATGTTCCGAATGGCGGTGTGAATTAACAGAAGCCGCTGTATCTTTTCGTTTTACCTTTTAAGAGCTGGGTATTGACTGCTGTCGTGGTCCCTCGAGAACGGGCCAGATTCGCTTCTTTGTTAGCTATTGAACACCGCATATAGTCCGGAAATGCAATCTTTTCATTCTAATAGTTATTAGTAATCAGACTAAATGGATGGTGAACCCATTTAAGGCCTTATTATTAATCCCGAACAATCAATACTATACCAATATCTAAAAATATAAATGAGAAAGGTAATTTATAATTTAGAAATGGACTTCTATTATACGTGGTTATCGTATTTCGTTATATTGTATTACTTATACTCCTAGTGAATCTTAAACATACATATTGATAAAATAACCAAAAAATATATATAATTTGTTCTTTTTCTTGTCATAATGTACAAATGTTTTAGTTCAACAAAATTTAATTAAATACATTATTCATATTTTTTGTATATAATTTCCTTATTTTCTTTACAATACGTTCTATCATCAGTACATTTCTTTATGTAATAGGTACATATATATTTTTATTGATCTTGCAAACCTATAAAACAACATTTTGTATGTCTACTAGTAGTGTATTATTCAAATGATACATTTTCCCATGCTCATTCTGCATTCAAAAATATATTTTAATATGTTTAATATATAAATGTCATATATATTCATTGCAAATGTTGAACATTGCAAAGAATCTAAAATATAAAAGAAAATGTATTATATTTGGAAAAACCTTCTCTTAATATTTTTAGACTTCGAATTATATACAATTGTATATCTATCACGTTTAAAAAGAATATCAAATGACAGCAATTAAACTTTAACATACTACAGTATATATACAGTGTATAAGAGTCACACTTCTTTATGTTATATATAGCTTTTAGACAACCTTTAAAATTAATTATCATAAACTAAAAATGCCTTCAATCAAATGTTCCCTACCATACTTATCTAAAGGATTTGGAGAGGTGGTAAGAAAAATGGCTAGTTTGAAAATTCAGGTGAAATTAGGGCCTGGAAGAGTGAGTGGAAGGCAAAGAGCAAATTTGAATCTCCGACATGAAACATATTACTATTATTAATAAAATGTCAATAAAATTAATCTAAACAAAACTTTACTGTATAGGTAAATTACATACGTATTGAGTATTTTTTAAAGTTGTAAAAAATTGAATCGGACGAAATATCTTCATATCACCAATGTGATAAATATATTCTATTTCAGTAATATCCAAGCATAGAGTGAGAATGACAAGAGTCGTCACTCTGTTGCTTTTGTTGAAAGTTTCGTGTTTTATTCATTATTATTCTTTTAAAAAATGAAAGTAAAAATAAATCATAAATATTATTCGAAAAATTGTGAAATTCATATAAAACAAATTTAGTTTCATACTACTTTTGTTCGATATCTCATTATCAGTAGTATAACATTTTAATTGTATGTGCATTTCTTCTACAATTTAATTTCTTCTTTATTTAAACAGCCATATACCTACAGCACGCAATTTACCTGATTCAGACAGTTTGTAATCATGTCAAAGTGTCAGGCAACAATTTGCCTATCTCTGTAAAAATTAGTTCAATAACAAGTTGCAATTGTCATTATTACGATAATATATAACATATAAAAAAAAACAAATAGTTATAGTATAATAATAGAATTATAATAGTGTAATAAAATAATATCGAGTTTATTTGTTTTTTTATTACTTAGATCATTCATTTATATTGAAGACGATTTTCTATAAATTAAGGAATTAAGCAAATATGCTTGGATTTACTTTTAGTCAACATTTTAAATTCCTTTAAATGAGCTCTATAGGTTTCACCAAGATATTACATGTTTTATTTATATTCTAATGCAAAGGCACTCAAAAATTTTAACATCGTGAGGAAATTACATATATACATAAGTTTTAAATAAAACTATATTGCGAAGAATTTTAATAATTACGTATGCATATGATGTGTGGAAATGCTGCTTATTATCCTGTGCCTATGTATGTGATATATTCTACATGATGAAAACTTATTAAAAACTTATTTACGAATTAATCTCTTCAAATATTGTGTTTTATATATAAAATTGTGTTATTCCAGGAAATGGTACAGACTAGGCAAAAAAATATGCTAATTTAAAAACATTCCGCAAGGCTATAAATTGTTGGATTAAGGTCATGAAAAGGTGATAGTGAGTAGAAGATTGAAGATAATGGATCACATATTTCTCCAACCCAGTAGTTTGATATCGCTGTATGTATTTAATATTCTGTCAGTAGAGTAGGTACAACAAGATCCAGAATGTAGGAAATATAGCTTAGAGGCTTTGCTGACCTCTAACAAGTTGTGAAAAAGGAAGGTTACAAGTTTATTGCATTCTTTTTCGAATTTGAAATAATTTACTCTCCCATTTGGGAATTGAATGCATCCGAAATTGTTTAATTCGCGTACGATATAGTGTCTCAGAAATCAATATATCATATTTTTAAATTATGACGCTAGTTGCATGTTATTTTTTAAAATAATGTTCTTTGTTTTTTTGTGATCACAAATTTTACCATAGAAATATTTCTTTTTTCATTCTCTGTAACAAATATAGTGAATATTTTCAATTTAATCGAATAACATTAATAGTTCAATCTGCCTTGAAAATCAATAAATTTGGTTTCTCAATTTGTTATTGATATCAAAATTAGTAATAGAAATATGCCCTATATGACCAGCAAAATGTTTATGTAGAGTAGGTAAAAATTATATATTTAATTATTTATTTATTTAAAAAGGTATTTGAAAGAGTCATTTAACAACTTTTGAATTGACGATGCTAAAAATAAAATTGACTCGAATTAAAGAGATGAACTGAAAAACAGTTATATATATTTATTTACAATACTTATTATATTATAAAACAAATTTCTTCCCAAGCAAAAATTATATAAAAAAGAGTGTCCGTTTCGAGTTCAAGGTAATAGTATATATATAGCATGATGTTGAAGTCGATGACAACGCAATTGTTTTAATACATTGAATTTATATAATACTTTATGCTTTCTATTATTACGTTGTCCGCGGTTGAAGTATACAAAGGTTTTAAAGTTTATAAATTCATATTGTATATTAAGCGATCAAATATGATATAATGTTCTTAATTTAAAATTAATGAAGTTATATTATGATTTTAATATACATTTATATTTCTAAATATTTGCGTAAAAGATGCATACATAGATATATCTGCGATTGATATATTTTTCTATTCTATTTTTATATTTATTTTAAATATTACAATATATATGTTAATTAAATTTTAAAAGATATTATGTACATATTGTAGCTGGATATTTATATACAATCGTTTATTATAGAATATGCCTTCATCATATAGTAAATCTAGACTTATTTTTGTATTAGTCTAGAATGACAAATATTAAAAGGATTAAATAAAATGTTTATTAATGTTTATTAATGTATAAATTATTTGAACTATATAACATATATGTATAAAATTAATGATTTATCTAATATTAACATTAAATTTATAAAAAAACTATATTCTGCTTATTAATAAATAAAATGGGTCATACCTAATTATTTCAATTTTTATAATAGGATATGAAGTGTATTACAGCAAAATCTAAATTTGTTTCACGTAACCCTGTATTTGAATACATTACACAATGCTTGATTGCTTTATATCCATATTTGAATTCTTTGAAATCATATTTGATAATTATATCACTGCATCTAATTAAGTTTTTGTTTATGCTTAATCGGGAATATCTATAAAAAGTGTAAGTATAGAAAACGAATATTGTAATCTTTTGCAGTATTGATAAAATTGTTAATTTAATTAAATTATAATTTGTCGTCATAAAAAAGTTTATATGAATTAAATAAATCTTTGATAGAAATTATAAAGAAGGTTAGTTATAGATCAATGACAAGATGTCGCACGAAGTAAAATAAATAGCGATTGTTTGTTTCAAAAAGCGAAATTAAATGATTAATTTTAAATAACTAAATCAAAAAGATTATGTATATTACTTAATTTTCAAACATGTTTTTTCTTATTTGAGTTTTTTTAATATTACTTAAGAAGTATTATGAATTGGTAGGTTTTGGTATATTATTCACTGTCAAAATACAGAAAAATAGTTTATCGGGCTTCGCATATAAATGATAAATATAATAAATTTTAAATTAATTTATCACGCGTTGCATCTTTTCATTATTCAGTGCATAGAGATTGAATAACTATAGCACAATAGAGAAAAAATTGCTTGTCTAGAATTAATTCTTTAGTGGCAAAAAAATGATTCATTTCAGAAATGAAATAAACGATTTGGCAGCTTGCATTTTTAAATTTAAATATCATGAAATTTTAAACTGATATAATTTCTATTTCTATGATACATGAGTGAACTTTGAATAGCATTAAATGCGCCAACCACAATTAATAACTTCACATAATTTGTAGTTTTAGGTAACTCGTGTTTTACCATTTTACAATAATGAGCATTCTTCACGAAGACCAGACACTAGCGCACTACTTTTAAATATATCATATTTACAGAAAAGAGATTTAATTAATTTAACTTTATTCTTAATAAGCTATAGCTACCTACTCGTGCAAATTTGAGGAAAGTTATGTAGAACAAAAACGATAACAGAAATTGATTAAGCATATATTATTATGTTTAGGTAGGTACACGTATATGTATTGTGCATTTTTTTAAATATGCATTACTGCATTAATTTACAAAACTTTGTGAAATAAAAATATTTGTGTTTTATTTTTCCGAGTATATTGTCATAAATCTAGATCGTGATTTTAGAAAACCGTGAGACAGAAAATATATTTACTATTCGTCAAATTTAGAGGTTATAGGTATATGGATTCTTATAAGTCTGTTGATGTGTGTTATATTATTTTAATGTGATATTCACATTTTTTCTAAATTACTGACAATTTTTGTGTGTTAATGAAATATCATTTTAGGCTATTTTAACATTTATAACAAGTCCTGTTATGCATTATATTTAACATTGACATACAAGTTACTATTTCTACTGCAGGTTACATATTATAGACAGTAAATGTAAACAATCAAGAATTATACTTAATAATAAGCTTTTGTTTATATAATATGTATAAAAAATGAGCATGTAATATACATGCATTTTAAAAAATAATAGTAATTCAGTCACCAACATCAGTCTATAATCAAGAAATACATATCCAAAATATAGAACAACTTGAAGAAAATATGATATGTTATACTCCCTGTGCAAATATAGTGACCACGAGACTTTCTTATTGATATCCTCAAGCAATAGGGGTGTTTTCTTTAGAGATAAATGTAATTATTTTCATATGTGATTCTCAACTAAATTAAATATTAGTAATTTCAATTCTATTAGTAAAATTAAATCGTTTGATTCTTTTTGAAATCTATTTAAAAAAGTACAAAACTTGTGAAAGCTTATAAAATACGCGGACAATAATGATTACATTTGTAAGAAATATTATTTGAAAAGACTTAAACAGAGAAACACATGAAAAACAAAATTTAACATTTAGTTTGCATTTGAAAGAAAGTGCTATATTTTCTGCAAATTAGTATTGGTAGACAATCATTTTACAATATTAATATTTTTACCAATGACTACTTTAACTACATTGAAGTAGTCCTTGATTTTTATATTTTTCACCATTATTTCATAAATGTACCTGGCCTTACATATTCAATATTGAAAAAAACACATAGCACAAATATTAATAAATCTATAATTTATAAAAAAATAATGTAAACAAAAATGCGAGATTGAATATATATGTATTGTATGGTAACAAAGTTGTTGAAACGTTATTATATTTAATAAATGTTTTGCATCAGTTATAATTCAGATAGTCATTTTCGTATCAGAATGTCTGACATTTTACATTATTAAAAGATAGATATGACATAGAAAAATATTTAGAATTTTTGGTGGTAAAATTAGCAGGAGCATTCAACGCATCAATAAATAAATTTTATCATACACTAGGCATATGTCGCAGAAATTAGATAAAACGTGTAAAAGTAAATACTCGACATGTAAAAGTAGAGGTCTGTCTACCTTTACACGTCAAGCTCTACCTTTACACGTCAAAGTCTACCTTTATACTTCAAACTCTATATTTACATATGTCAAACATTACATTTTTAACATGTCGAGCTCAACCTTTTAATGCCCAGCTTTACTTTTAAACGCAAAACATCTACCTTTACTCGTTCAGCATAATACAAATTAACAATTATACCTTCACATTTCGAGCACTATATTTAGGTACACGTTGAGCTCTATCTTTACATGTCGAGCCATATCTATTTGTACGTCGAGCTTTACATTTTTTTGCCTAGTGGCGGGATATAGCTTGATGTCTTAACAAGCACCAATTGACACCTTGTTTTAGTATCAATTAAAGGTAACATCAAGCAGATGTTGCATTGATTCGTGTTTACTTTCATTATTATCAATTCGAGATATCATGAAAGCTTTCATACCTATCCCCCCATTGTGCATCTGGCACCATTTCCTTGTAATGACCTAGTACCAATGGTGTGCCACCACCCTTCTTGAAAGAATTAAGGGAATGGGATCGAGGGCTGACTAAGGTCGGTCCGAAATGGTTTCATTTTTCTTCTTGAACATGACATGCCACAGGTAACTAATTCAGTTACTAGAGATGTTTCTCTCTATATGAGACGTATAAGGCTTGAAATAGCCTGATCATAGAAATAAGAATTAGATTGAAATGATATTTCTGTGATGATTAATCGAAATTAAGTGTGTAATCCTCTAAAAGCCTTTATAGTCGAGAAATATTCAAGAGATATTTATAGACTATAGCGTGTTATATATGCAAAAGTGATAAAAAAGTATAATGAATCCACTGCAGATATCTTAGCTAAGGAGATATAATTTTCTAATAATGTTTTATGAAATGAATAAACTGACCATTTATATTTTTTCAAATATATGTAAACAAAAACCTAAATCTATTATTATGTAATTTAACCTTGATTATAGTAGTCATATCCTTATATAGAGTCACGTGGTTTTTTTCAAATTTATGATAATGGATGTGTCTGGTCTTATTCCGTCTGAAGAATTGGACGTTATAATTTTGTCTGACTGTTTCGCTATTCACTTCCATTTCTTATATCATGGGCCTCAATGACCAACCAAAATAAAATAAAAACAACAAAAGATCCACATTTACATGTCGAGCTCTACCTTTACATGAGAAACTCTACCTTTACACGTCGAACTCTACCTTTACTTGTCGAGCTCTACAATTAGGTTAATGACGAGTTTTATTTTTGCATGTCGAGCTCATACAGGCGCCTTTCGCAATTTCCTTGCGGCCACCATAATCGCGTCTTTTAGTTGTGTTTAAATTTATATATAAACAGTTGATCTGCATAACAAATATTTGTTATGCTACCCAGTTAGAAGTGTTTTATTCTAAATAATATTACAAACTGCAAAACATTTTCATTTAAAAAAAATGTTTACTCAGAATTTTTCAGCTTAAAATTTTTGATAGTATAATTTCAAACAATAGAAATATTTTGTTGTGTAATTGCGTAAATCAAATAGTTACATTAATTTATGATGATTTATGAACTATTTTATGGACTTGTTTTGCCCACTTCTTTGAAAGAGAATTGTATAACCTATTGTTTTTACGTATTTTAATACTTAATTATGTAGAAAAGAGATAATTTATAAAATTAAAAATTAGAAAACAATAATACTAAAAAATATAAGGAAAGTAGATATTATTTAGCATAAAAAATGCATCAAATTAATAAAATAAGTACTTAATTTTAAATACTTGTTTCCAATAATTTCGAAGGAAATAGCTCGAAAAAATTATGTTCGTCAAAAGATATACAGATAAATTATACTTTATAATTATTATTCAATATATTATTAAAATAAATTAAATAAACAAAGAATAATAAAAATCTCGTATCCCACTAACTTCAACATATATTATTTCATACGTTTAAGATATAGTAAAAACTTAAGTAATCCATCGCACCACCCAAGATACAGAATTTTATTTTTATTGCAATTATTATTTCCGTTTTATTTTAATCATACACTTGTTAAAATTGCGCGGTATTTTTAGCATGGACTTTTTTAGTATTACATTGTTTTACATAATATTTTGATATTCTTTTGATTTAGAACGTGAGTAACCACACTACTATTTTTTTACTTTTACTCTATCGTATCCATATCTAGACCTATGGCAATAGGTCGTTAGCTAGTAAAGCTAAGCGAACTATGTAGTAGGTAATATAGGATA
>JAYRBW010104246.1:0-41793 GCA_036023295.1 Invenusta paracnida
TAATGTATGTACAAACAAAATTTAGTTCTTTACGTGACAATGTGATAAAAAGCCCTTTTTAGAAAAATGCCCATATAAGGAAAATCAAATGAAACTATGTGGATTATTTATGCTCTTCATTAACGCTTATGCACTACTGAAAAATCATATTTCTACAAAAACCAGAAAGGAATTAATTATTTGATAGTCATAAAATTCAAATCACCAACACTAAGCCTTCGTAAAAAATTCTTTTATATGACTGCCAACTCTCAATTTGAGGTAAAACGTTAGGGCGATATATTCTATTTATCAGTCAGTCTATCTCAGATTTAAAATCACGAAAGAAATCTGAGTGAAATATAAATAAATCATACAGAATGCATTCGCATAAATATTTGTTTTAATAATAGATAAATCCTATAATAATATTTATTACAATTTTTGAAATCTTGCTTATATCAAGCCTATTTTATGTAGATTAAAAGACAAACATCCCACAATTATATCTATTACTAACAATAATAATCTATCCAATTATTGTGTGATATTATTTATAAGGTATCAAAATAATTAAAATAAATCGTAACAATCAGTTGTTATTAACCTGACTTGATGGTTATGACAGTTAATTATGATCACCAACATGCATAATATAATGTCACATTTCAGTATTCTGAAAATATTTGGTAAAACATTAAATTTAATTATTATTGCATTCAGTTTAAATGTTGTAATTATTGTAATGATTACAAAATATTAAATTTATTCTGTTTTTCTATCTTTCACAAAATACACACAAAACAGAAAAATAATTTTGTTATCTCATGACTCACGTGTCAGAGTCATAGCAATATATATTTAAAAAGACAAGATAACTTTAAAATCTTACATTTCTTAATCTATCTTATGTTGTAGATTGACTATAATATTAATGTAAAATAGTACTAAGAATCATAATAATTCAAAAGTCTATAAAGGCAGTTTATATTATAAATAGTGTAGTCAATGTTGATTGTTTGTGTCCAATAAAACATTCAATATAATATGTTAATTTCATTGATTTTTATATATTAAACTCTAAAAAAAATTACTAAATGGAAAATTATTTATATTAATTTTTTTTCATTTACCAGCGCCAATTGCGATAAGTCTAAGACTACTAATAGTAATATTTCCTTCATAGTATTGTTCATTAATAAAAAATACATTTACAATGTAATGCGACATCTAATAACCGAATAGATAAAATTACAACACAATTATACATGAATAGGTGTATGTTAAAATGTGTAATATTACACAACTTTATATCATGTAAGGCTATGCATGCTTTAAAAAAAACTTTATAACTTTGTATTATAAATATAAATTTACGCGTCCGTAAAGCACAATTTTTTAAAGAATCCTCAAAGCAAAATTGACAATCGATGCTTTTATTAAAAGCATTTTATTATATTCGATAACGCAGGAATATATAATATTATATAGTTACCATCTGTAATAATTACGTGTAATTAATAAAGTATATTTTTTTAACAGAGAAGTAAAATGTTAGTATATATTTTGGACAAAATTTCTTTAAAAACAAATACGTTTGTTTATAAATTGTTTAAAGAATGTTACCAGACATATAATAAAAAAGGAATTATTAGTTGTTTCCGATTATTCTGTATTTTTAGCTTAGTCTGTAATACTATTTTAAGTACACATAGTAAAATAAAGTAAATATACATAGCTGTTAGTTGTTGTGTATAAATCACACTTTTATATTTTATTATTTATTAATATTTTGTAAGACATTTTCAGATATTGCCCAAAAAATAGAGATCATCACGCTTAAGGTAGAATATAAAAATTCCATTTTATCTAAAAAAATCTACCAACCATTTGAAAATAAATATAACTTTTTAAATAATACAAAAAATAATTAGTATGTGACTAATTGAAATGTTAAACTTTTTTCTTCTGTGACATTTTTGTTTTTATAAATTTTAAAATCATTTTGAGTAGTTCATCAATAATTAGGAGAAACTTTTCGAGCTAGAATGGTTTCACATTCGAAGTGAAATCTTTCAAAATCTTTCAGAACTACTTATAATAACTATAATATACAGAAAGTAATTCTTTTATAAATTTTAATTAAAATTTAAAAAATGTTTTAAATCTCTATTCTGCAAGATATTTGCGCTATTCTTACAATATTGACATTTTGAGTAGTTTTTTTAAAATGTTTCAAAATATTCAAATTTCAGGATACGATAATACTTGTTATAGAATTTATCGCAATATAATTAGGACTTGGTCGACCTTGATAATTATAAGATTGCATCATATTCTGTTTAAAGATTATACAGTTACATTTTTACTAATAAAACAAAATTTAGATAGTTTGCTTGTAAACAAAATAACATAATAACATAATTATTATTATATATACATAATATAATAACATAATTATAATTATATATATATATAATATTTGTTATAAACAATTATATCAAAAAATATTTATTTTTATTTTTAAGATAAAATGAGTAGTACGCTTTAACAATTTGAACTTGACTACAATACGCTACAAAATATTATAAATGTGTATAGTTAATATATGTTTCTTATTTTGATAAATGGTATGACGATACGATTAATATATAATTCAATATATATATACCACTGGGGGGGGGGGGGGCGGGTGCTTGGGGATTTTATTGAATTCTTAAGAGGTTAACAGAAGTATTATTAATAATATGCCAATAAAATGTCTAATCTACAACGAGTGCAATTGTAAATATTCTAATATAATATTAAAATAATAAAATTAAGACCATGATGTTTCAATTACACTTTGATTAGCATTGTATGATATTCACCGCAATAGAAGTTGATTTTTGCAAAAAAGTTAATACAAATATTTTCAATTTATATTTAATATACAATATTTTGATGTTTAATAACATTAAGTGCAATAAAATAATCGACAATAATTATACCTTTCTTGATTTAACTTTCAGTAAGACATGTTTCAAACAAGTTTAGAGAAATAAAAATTTAGTTTAATTAGTTACAAATATTTCTATTAAAAAATTGTTAACATATTTCTGAATAAGTGAATAAATGAAAACATTCAAAACTGATCAGTAATCAAAGGTAGAATTTTACTTTGATTGATTATTTCAAAGTTGAGTAGAAAATTGTGCAGACAGGCTGAAATATTTGTGGGTAACATTTTTTTATCAAAAGTACCTCTTCTGGATTTGGTATCGGTGAGTTTAAATCGTTTATAAATAAGAAGAAACATAAACAATGTTATTTTTAGCCGTTAGATGACTGATACAATATCTAGTTTTCGTATCCATAAAAGTTGAGTCAAATTTGATTTTGTTTTTATAATAAACAAAGTTGAATTGTTGCTTTCTGCATAAATAACCCCCTATTGCAGATAGGTACCGAAATTGAAAAGACACCTTGTTTGTATATAAAGTTTGATAAAATTCAATCAAAAACGATATCCAAGTTAAATTTAAATAGGTGAATTAGAGTATCTAAAATATTCTTATATTATACCATTCATCTGAAATTTAGTCTAAAACACAAATATTGAAAAGCCAAATTAATATTTTTATATGAGTATATTACCCTAATATTCATAGTCAATATTTCAATTTGTAAATAAACATTCGTATGGAGCTAAATCAATTAGTATGCTGCAGAGCCACAATGAAATATTTATGAACAAACTAATATAATAATACAATGTTAGCAAGCAATTAAATATGTCGTAAGTAAACAGAAGAGTCTGAGGCTAAGGCAATCAATAATCAACGAAGGATTCTAAATATATAGTATGTTATAATTTTATACATTATATTCGGCATAATGAAATAAACAATTAACGTTTTGATCTTGTATTCAGTATATATATATAGAAACTAAATTAAATTCATAGTTCACGTATACGAATATTATGTAATAATCGAAATGATTAATTAAACATATATGTAGGTATAGTTACAAAAGATATAACTAACAATACTCGCAAACATTCTCTGACAGTTAATTCACGCAGTAAGGTATTTTATGAAGATTTGTTATCAAATATTGGTGGTCTACATTAAATTAATTGTTTTATTTATTTGTCAACAATGCAAAAACATAGGATTTTATTCCAAATGGTCATAGCCTTGTTCTCTAGTCGTCTTCCCTTCCGATGAAATATTAGTTAGTTTTTCTACAATTTACGAATAAGCGTGCATAAAAGAATACCATATAATTCGGGATAAAATAGTTTAACTTTTTATTTCTTTTAGTAAAACCAGCGACTTTCAGTTTTGTACAGTGTATAGAGTTTAAGGAAAAGAGAGACGGGGTAAATTAAATATTCAGTTTGCTTCTAATAAAATCGGGTCACATAAATTGGTCACCCTTTTCTATATAGTTGTTTCTAAAAACAGGAAATATAAATCTACTAATATGCAGCTGATTTGTACCAACAAATGAACATGTGGTCTCATGAAGTTGTCAAAATGTGATCGGAATACTTTCTGTCTTAATAAATACTGCTAAGCTATTGAAATCACCACATGTGTCTATCGTTTCTTTGGCACAGATAGGACTATCGAGGTATGATGGTCCTAAATGGACTAAACCTGGCGACATTATTATAAATGTACTATTAAGGTGTGTTTATGTCAATGCATATAATGCAGGGCTTTGAAAATGTCACAAAGAAGGGAAATTAAAAAGAATGTTCTTGATACGAATAACCTACATGATTGGTAGTATTATACAATTATATAATGACAAATATACCTTTATATTGAAGAGATGTGGAGAATAGATAGCAAAGGAATCAGAAGACAGTGAACACGATGGATTGATGAGGTGAAAGAAGCAATAGGCCAAACTGTTCGGAAATAAGATGAACATGTTGAGGAAAGGAAGGTATTAGAGAAAAATTGTCACACGTATCAGAAGCTGAGACCATGACTTGATGGTACAAAGTGACAAATATGACGGTATATATAAATAAATTACACGTCATTGCACTCAAAAATTATTCTCTTTAATACTGAAAATCATTGTTCAGTGCAAACAGGTATCTAATTAATAGTCGTGTACATATGTTAATTAGCGACTCGTTACACCTTTCATGCGTTAAAATTTAATTATAAAATTAAATTTTAATATCAACAAGCAACTATTTATTTCGGCTATTATTTAAATGTTTGTCTGTGTGAATTCAAACTATATTAAACGTACATTTAAATATGTACAACTTTATATAAATGAGTGAAATTTATGCAACTCAATTTATTTTTAGTTTACTACCTGTTAATACATATTTTCTACATGTTTTACAACATATTTTTTAGTTTAGGCACTATATGTTAGACCTAGTTTGATTTCAATACTATGGTATCCTAACTGGAAATCCGTAATAAGGTTAACTTATCTTATTTATTTTAAAGAAAAAATTGAATTTTTGCCTTGTATGATTAATGTTAATAATTTTCTATATATGAAGAATGGTGTGACGAAACACAACCTTCTGATAAATGGTCTTATTTCAATGGCATAAGCAGGCTCTACGTGTACAATTATTTTACATGTTAATTATTATAGTTATCACACAAATACACAGTTATTATAATTAAATAGGTAAATTGTTGTAAGGAATTATAATTCTAGCGCATATATATTTTACAAAATAACCAGTTCAATAAATCAAAAAATGTCTAGATATACAACATCACCTATTTTTCATTCGGAAAATCTCATGGAAAATAAATCTTTTTTTATTTGCGAGCCATGTTCCGTCAACATATTAAATTCACTTCCCCTGGATATTTCTGTGGTATTAGTGATTCACAAATATTACAACAAAAGCAATCTTTATACATGGCCGAAATTGAAAATGTAGCGCCATCACGAGCGTTAAATAGCGGTTTCCGTAGCTATTGTTGAGTAACTATAAACTATTAGATAATACACTATAAGCGTGACTTTTATTGATTTGCCGAACATGTTTATCTCGTTTGGCATATAACTGTGATATTGCGTAATGGATCTATACCTACAATTGCGCTGATTTAAGTTGTATAGATTTCATATAATGGCAGTGGAGTACGCTCTTTCCAAGTGAGGAGGTCGTCTTCTACTCAAACAGTATTTCATTTCTATCAACTGCAAAAATAGTGAATGGCATCAATAGATATGTCCAGTGAAAGATCGCCGCATATAGAAGCTGAACAAGTGAACAAGTTGTCAGAAGAGAAGAGGTTCAATGCCATCTGTCAAATTTGATAAAAATTCAAGAAAAATAATGCACACAAAAAGAAAAAGAGGATGTAAGAAGTCATTCGCTGAAATAAATGAAACACATACAAATACTGAATGACCAAAATAACGAAGTGATGGATGGCCTCCCAAGCTTAAAGAAACACAAGCTTTATTACAGGCAAAACACAAACTTTTTACAGGCAAGAACAATGCGGCTTTCAAAATTTCCCCACTCTTGAGCAGAAATTGTTCTGCCTCCAGAATAATGTATAGAATAAAAGTCAGTCGAGATTTCCTACTTGATAGCGACGAAGAGAACGATCACTTACTTCTATTTGGCACTACGCAGAATCTCTGTTTGCTGTGCATGTTAAACATAATTTTTACGGAAGGAGCATTCATGTTAGCGGCTGAAATGTTTCACTTGGTTTTATACTCCTTCCACAACGAAATAATGGAACATATAATACCTGTCATTGAAGCTTTATTAGCCGTCAAGGAAGATGGTGTATACAAAGATGTTTTGTTTTTTGATTCGTGAATGATTGATACTTCAACCAAATACAGTGAGCATAGATTTTAAAATTTTGATGATGATCACTGTCCATCAAGTTGCGAGTGAAGCGAGTAACTTATATTCATAATGTCAGAAATGTTTTTATGTTCGGAATTTTGCTTACTTGTCCCGGATTTTACTTACCATTTAGAGGTTAATCTTTTTTAAGTCATAAATATAAAACTTATCATGAAAAACATATTTTTAGATATCTTGCTTTTGAAAAAACTACCAAAAATAAAGCCACTATTCTGCAGAGATTTTTATCAAATCATTAATGTACGTAATACATATAATATAAAATATCTCAAATTAATCAATGGCATATTATATACCTATATATATATTTTTCGTATAATAATTTTAACTAAATGTTTAACTATATTTTGATAACAGAAATCAAACAATGTTATCTTATTAACGCCGACTAAATATTTAAATACTATTAAATCAATTCAAAGTATTTAAATATGCATAATGTGTTAATTCGATGCATCAAATTTAAATTAACACATTCAAAGGATAAAAGTTTTTAATGAGCTAAAGTTAATGACTACCTTATTGCATAAACTGTAATACTATATATATGACCGCAATATATAGCTTTCATCAAAATGTATTTAACGCGCTAATTGAATATTTAGGCAATGAACTTTTACCAACATATAAATTGTACATGAATATGAGTTGGTGTATAAAGATGAACTAAGCCCAACCTATAATCATTCCTTACCCCCAAAAAAGTATAACATTTTGGTGAATTTATCAAAAATACAAAAATTATATTTTTGATCACAATTCAGAATCTGAGAACTCGGAGATCAGAAATTCAAAACAAAAGCAGGACATTTGGAAACTCTGATTTTAAATAGACACGGCGACCAATAACAACAAATATTATAGCATAATATGATTGTATATAGTCAAGCCAAATATGTTATGAATATTACATTCAGCAGGTTAACTATTTTTAAATAAAAAATTATAAAGTAATGCTATGCCTTCAGTTTTTAACGGTGATGTCATCAATTAAATATATATGTAATTCTGAAAAATCAAAATTTTAAATTTTCATGTTTCTTTGTGTACTTATTTAAGAAAAGTTGTATTGCCTATTAGCGTAAGTTAACTCAGATACTTAAGCACTGTATGTAAAATTGCATTATCAACATATTTAATAACATTTGATAAGAAATTATATTTGCATTTTTATTGGTGAAAATATAGGAATGAATATATATATATATATATATACCTCTAGATTTAGCTTTTCGAGCCACAGAAGAAGAATATACTGAGAAGAAATATAAAACTATTGTATGTTTTACATTTTATTCAGGATCACTTTTAAATCACTTTACAATGATTAAAATATATATATCTTTATACACATATTTTATTTTATTACTGGTATTGTGCATTATTGTTCTTACATAATGTCATGGTGCAGAACTAATATACAGTAAACTTACTTTAAGACATCCGTTGCGACTTCAAAAACAAAAGCATTCTTGGTCGTAAAATACAAGAAGATTTTAACAGGTGTTAAATAAGAAAACAATAACAATAACGTTAAATGGATGATTTATAATCAACAAACCTATTAAACTATTAGAACAAATTAAGTAGTTGTGAAAAAATAGATATGTAGTAAGTGTCTGCATTATCATAATACATAGCAATGCTTATTGAAGAATTTTATAGTTCATACACTACATATATAAATCAATATAAGCCAAAAATGGCAAAAAGTGTGATAGCTCAACCCATAAAAGAAATGAAATATCCGTTAAATGTGTTAGTTTTTTAGTTAATAATATTGGACTTGAGCTAACTAATTAAAAAAACTATTACACTAAAACCATTTTGTCTAGGATATTTATAATTGTATAACTTCATTTAATTTAATGTGTTCTCAATTAATTTTATGTATTCATCATTTTAACTTTTGATATTTCTATTAATTAAGGCATAAACGTATTATAATGGCAGGAATATACTTAATGATTTTCTTAATAATAAAAAACGTAGTTAGTTTAAGGCCAATATTATTAACTAAAGAGCTAACATATTTAATGGATATTTCATTTCTTTTATGGGTTGAGCTAATTCACACTTTTGCTTTTTTTGCTAATATTAATATCACAATTTTTTGCTGAATACATTATTAATAGACTATTTAATGTAGCATTTGATTATATATAATTGAAAAGGTCACACAATTTAATTTTTAAATGGGAAACTGGTTGCAATACAAAATCTAGTCCCCTAGCAACGGTTGGTAGGTAAAAATATCATTTTTCTTATCTCTGGGACATTTCTAATATATGTAAAAATGTTTAAATTTTCATATAAATCGCTTAAAGGTTAGGGGGTGTTATTGGATCTTAGAGTGATGGAATAGGCCCGTTTTTAGGTGACCTGTGGAAAAATTTCTGTTATCAAAAAATCTTCTGATTTGTACTCATCAATGGCTTTTTGTATCACAGAAAGAAAGTCCTCAAAGATTCTCTTTGAGGGAAAATTGTTATGTCATTTTTTTAATTTGTCCATTTTCTCATTTTGTAGCGAAAAACCAAGAATGATAATAGGGCTAAAATGATAAAAAAAAATTATTTTTGGCATCTTCCTTGATATAAGAGTGCTGCAAATGGATGTTGTGTGATTTGCCATGACGACTTACAGACAGACAGACAGACAGAAGGTTCACAAAAAAAGACTTGATACTCTGATTATTGTTAGTAATCTGCGTGGAGACATAACTTTACATGACTATCTGCTTGAGAAGTCGCAGTATTCACCCATTGGAAATGTGTTTATGCATAACCTCACACGGTGTAGAACAAACTATACCAGAGACCCGGAGGGTGACATGAGAAGGGCTCACAGGGCAGCAAGTGAGGATGCCACCAGCTCAACAGCGAAACGTTTAAGACCCAGTCTCGGACCGTTCGACTCGAAAAGGGATTGCTTTCTCTGTGGTAAACCTGCAGTTGCTGATTGTACATAAACATTCGGACAGAGAGTCAGTGTCAGAAGTTACATTACTTAAATTCAGAACAGTTATTTTTAAGCAATGTAGCAAACGTGATGAATATTGGGCACACGGTGTCATGACACGACTGAACGATTGTATAGATCTAGTGGCCGCAGAAACAAGATATCACAGTAAATGCTATACAGATTTCTATTTCACTAAGACAAGTGTGATTGTTGGTCGACCAGTTCATGGAGAAAAACAAAACTGCTTTGAGGCCATGTGTCGTTGGCTGGACGAGGAAGGTGACTTCGACAAAATGACATTGTCTGAACTCCATGTGAAAATGAGAGGATTAAACGATGGAAAAGAAATTTATGGAATCAAGAGCCTAAGACAGAAACTTCTTGAACATTACGGTGAACACATTTTCTGGTCCAAAGTTAAAGGTGGTCGGGATGATGTGCTATGTTTTCGCAATATGGCCAGCTACATTGTGCACGAGAAATGGCACTCTGAAAAAAACGAAAATGCACAACTGGAGGCAGAACGAATAGTACATACATGTGCACAACTTTAAAATCTAATCGGTTTGGACAGCAGAGTGCATCCGTGATCTTTGATCAGCCACTATGGCAGAAAGCTGCAGAAATCATCCAATATAAAGAGCTCACTGGGGTAGTTTGTTGACTTGGTGGCTTTCACCTTCTTATGAGTGCGTGTGGTAGTATATGTACTATTATGAAAGATTCAGGACTTGAGGAAGCCATTGGGCAAGTATATGATGTCAATACTGTCATTCATATAAGTACAGGAAAAGTAATTGCCAGAGCATTACGTGCACATTTTTTTGTTGAAAGAGCGCTGATGACAAAGCTTTGTCCGACATTTTACCAGTTGAAGACGAAGAAATTGTTACTGAAACCAGATTGGAGAACACTGAAATACTAAACCCGACTCAAGTGAACAAACTAGAAGAATTGAATGATATTCCGTAACAATTGCATGCCAATTAGTGAGATAATCGACTTGGAAGAACTGGTCGCATTATACAAATGCATTAAAACTCACAAGGCCTATTTATCATCTGAATCCTGCACTGCCAAGTTATGGATTTTGTATTTGTTCTACATTGGCATCATCAAAGACTTCATAGTATGTGAACGAATTGGCGACTGGAAAGGACACCTCAAAGCTGTTGGAAAACTGCTGAATCTGTTTGCAGCTTCCAGTCATATAAATTATGCCAAAAGCGGTAGACTTTACCTGCAGATGATGCGAGAGCTTCCTGACAAGCATCCATGGCTCTACCAGAAATTCACAGAAGGCCATATACGTAGGACTGACAGGTATTGGACTGATTTATGGATAGATTTGTGCATAGAGCAAACATTGATGAGATCAATGAAAGCTAGAGGAGGTCTAACAAGAGGTCGTGGTATGACGGAAAGCGTGAGACATCAGTGGGTATATTGCATGCATCACTGCGCAGCGGTTCACGATGTAATGACCAGTCTGACAAAGCGACAACATATGACAAGCACACAACATATACTATGGTAGCGAGACTTGTTGGACTTGGAGAAAATACTTGACTGGTTCGAGCAACATGACCCTTTCAACACAGAATTCTCTTCGTTACGGTCATTGACCACAGGTTCCGTGTTGGACGAGGATAGGATCAACTGTGATGAGGCAGAACTTGTGGCCGAGAAGATTCACAAGTCACTAGATGGTATAGCTGTAACAAACGCACATATTAAATGATCATCATGTTCGTACATTAAATGACCTACTGCCTGGCATCAAAAAAGGCAAAAAGAATGTTCCCATTGAGCCATCTGTATTATTCCTGCGCTGCACAGCACTTGCACAGCGCGAGTTTGAGGACATCAAATCATACTTTAAGTATGAAATGTCAGCGAAACCTACATCACTCTTCAAAGATTCTTACATGCGAAAGACAAACAAATCAGAATTGGCCAGGGTGATCCAGAAAGATGTGACCAACCTGGAAGCATCTTGTTCGCTCAAAGACAATCAGATTCATAATCGATGGTGGTTGGCTGCTCCGCCGCATTCAATAGAAAAGGATACGACGTATCGGGAGGTTGCTGAACAATACGAAAGCAATATTTCAAATAAGTATGGCTTGTGCTGTGTGGTCTTTTATGGTTACTAAGGGCCATCAACCAAAGACTACGAACACCTCAGGCGATCGGAAACAAAATCATCTGATATCAGTCACTAGAGCGTCTAAATGTCATAGGGATCAAGAAGCATTTTTTTCGAGTGCCAAAAACAAGACACAATTCATTGAACTTCTTGTGGATATCCTGTTGTCAAAAGGGCATACTACTAAATGCAGTGACGGCGATGCAGATACCTTAATTGTATCAGCGGCTTTGGACTTTTCACGGAATAACCAATCAGTGATGGTTGTTGCAAAAGACACAGGCATATTTGTATTGCTGTTACACCACTGGGAAACCAATATGGCTGATATTTACATCAGAAAAGAACGTAAGACAAGCTCACAGAAGACAGGTACCGAGGTGTACAGCATTTATGAAACCCATGAAGTCATAGACCCAGTTGTACGTCATAATATACTGTTCATTCATGCCTGAAGCGGATGCGATACCACATCATCTACATTTGGACAAGGAAAGACACACCTATTAAACGTGTTTTCAAAGTCTGACAGTATTCAACACCTTGCTCACGAATTCACTAATGTGGATAAATCAGCACAAGAAATTGGTACTCTAGGCATCTCAATTTTCTGTCAATTCTACGGAGCAAAGGATGCTGAGTCTTTGACTTTGACGATCATGTTGAGACACACCCGCTATCTGTCGATGGTTGCTAGATGTAATCGAATTGATCCTGAACGACTGCCTCCAAAGGAGCAGGCAGCCCATTTCCACAGTCTCCGTGTTCATCTACAGGTAATGCAGTGAAAAGAACTCAACAATAAGTGCCTGGACCCTCTCAAATGGGGTGGAATATGGAAAACCAGACAATGCACCCATTTATGACAGATTTGGATGTGACGCCCGCGAATGTTCTAAAATTCATTTGCTGCAAGTGTAAAAGTTTCACAAAAACCAATGTGCTACGAACTTGTGCTTATACCACAAAAATAGGCTGAATTGTGTTATGGCATGCCTTGGTTGTCGTGCAGAGAGCTGTTACAACAAGTTGGCTGATGTTGTCATTGATGACGATAAAGATGATTCATATTAATCTTGAACATTAACGGTACGCGTGACACCCAGCCCAAATCCACCCAACGAGCACGATTAAGGCTAGAAAAGTTATATTCAGTTCGTAAATATTGTACAAACTTTGTAATTTCTGATCAATATGTTCTTGTAACTCTGTTGGATATATTTTTAGAAAATACTTTTTAAAAATACATAAACTTATTCTAATTTTTTAATTATAAACAGTAATTGCTTTATTAGTTTCTAACATTCATTAAGTTTATGTATAAAGTGTATAAAGGATTGCTTTTTTAATTGAAGGATTTTTTTAAATAATTATCTGGTAAAAAATTTCAGCTTTACTTTAAACAATAAAATACGTATATTAAATAAAGTTTTAGCCTCCTAGCAAAAATATATCAAATTATAGCAATATTAATTTCCAGAATAACATCAAATAACTACCGTTTAATTAAATCAATCTATATATATTCCACATAATGTATAAGCAAATTCAAATGTATTCACAATATATTATGAATAAATTTTTGGAAAAAGGCGAAAAAATACAAAACTTAAAAATGACCTCATTTTTTTCCAAAACTAATTCTTTCAAGACTTTTTAATGTGATATCTTAAACTTAAGTAGTTAGTAGTGAGCATAACTGCGAAGAGTTTGATAACATAGTATTTTTTTCCCTAAGTTTAGCCTATTCTACCACTCTATCTGAAGAATAAGAAAAATAATTTAAAAAATTAGAAGAATAATTACGAAAAAAATCGTTTTTGCACCTAAATATCTCTGCTTATATAATACAGTCAAACACCGATAATGCGTACCTCCCAGGGAAAAGGAAAAAGTACGCATTATAGATGCTTACGCATTATCGATATTTAGCTTGTTTCATTTAATATACATATATATATATATAAACGACTTTATATCCAATTGGATTTATTTACTATGATAAGTAGTCTGGTAATGATAACACAACATAGAGAAAAGAAAAACATAGACAGTTGATAACACATAATATTTCATTGCTTGCGCTGAATAAATGTATTGAGTTTAACAACTAATGTATGTTTATACCGATTTTACTGTTTAAAAAAACATATACTTAAATCAAAAATATATAAAAGTAGGTCATACGCATTATTGATTCTAAAACACTGTATATTATTTAATTGGGAAATCGAAAAGGTACACAGCATGCATTATCGATACGATTTAACATACAAAATAGTTGGGTAATTGAAATTGTACGCATTAGTGGTGCATACGTATTATCGATTGTACGCATTATCGGTGTTTGACTGTAGTTATATTGATGAAAATTGGCAATCTTAATAATTTTCGGCGGCGCTACACGATAAAATTGAAATCATTTCAAAATATAAATTAGTTTTTAAATGGTAGTTGTCTAAAAAATGGCGGTTCTTGTGGTATTCTAATACTATACATTACTGTACGTAGGTTGCTCGCATGAACTAATGAAGAATGTCCAAAATTCTATGTGAAATGATTGTCCCATTTATTTAAAGGTTTATTACGTTTTCTGTCCAACATTTCAGTAACTTATAGAGATACGATTATAGTAGAATGATGAATTCGTTAAAGTGAGTGAAATACAACAGTTGGCGTATGTCAGAGAGTCAATTAAGATAACAAGGAAAAAATATCAAAATAGAACATACAAAAGGATTATAAAGAATTTTATGACAACATAAGTTAAAACAACAAATATTAATTAATACTGTAAGTGTATTTTTAGAAAATTACATGCAGTATAGCTTTTACTGAAATTTACTTAATATACTTTGTTTTTAAAGTAATCTGCTGATAATCTTTCATATACATATAAAAACATGTCAAAATATTCTTATTTAAATCTTAAAAGTTCTAGTATTATAATAATTTCGACTACAATAAAAATATATTTATATATAACAGACGTTTTATATAATTTCTGTAATGTACATCTCTTATTTATGTAGTGTGTCTCTTGTAGTATATACCAAAGATTTAACGCATGGCAAAGCTTCAAACCAACATGGATCACACAGCATTACTTTGCCATGAATATCGAATGACAGAAGTGTTCACAAACAAAATAACCTATTCGTGTAGTGCAATGGAGAATATGACGGTGAGCTGCAAAATGAAAATTACCACCGAAGTGGAAAACATTAAAAAAATAATTACGTCGAATTTTTCTATTCTTCCAATAAAGGCTGTAGTTAATTTGAGTTTTATCGTCTATTCAATTGAGATTTTAACCAAAATTTATTGCAAGAAAGTATTTCATATGCTTGATCGAATTTAGAGAACTAAAAGGAGTTATTTAATGTTAGATATATATATATCAATTAATGTTTATATATGTACATATATATAATGATCGTAGGTACTTTTTCTGCACTGTTAATTTCTTAATGATTGTAGATGAATAAAGTTGAATTTGGTTTACTCTAACATATAAGTATCCTGTTAAATAATGTCTCAAAAAAGAAACTGTATTTTTAAAAGTCTATTCTTGTCGCAATATCGACTTGTGAATTCATAAAGATGAACGAAACTCCGAAATAAAGAAGGATATCAATTGATTAAATATTCTTCAACACTGTCATGTAAAACCATTATAATATATGTTTAATTAGATAAATTTGTCAGGCCCACTCGAAAACATTAATTTGTAATGTGTATATATATAATATAAAGTGTATGTATTTGTAAGTTATTTATAACTTCAAAATAGTCACTATATAAGCAGGGACAACCAACATTTCATGTAATAACAAAAATGAGACAAAATTTAAATATGTTAAATGTGTAAAAATTTGTCAAAAAAACATTGTTAGCAACCTTCTTGAAAATGTCTTAACTATTTGGGTAAACATATCTGTATTATAAAAAAAAAAAAAAAAACTATCAGCCATATCGTAAAAAAATGAACAAATACAAGTGTCCCATCCCGATATTTTAGTTATTTCTGTACCTATATAATCTTTACGGTATTGCTTGAAGTCCTTCTTGTATACTGACTAAGTTCCAGTGGACAGGCTGTACTTTTATTATATATTTAACCATTTTACATGACAATAACATTTAAAAAATACAGTATTATAGTTCTTAATATTTGAATGTGTTTGGTGATTGGAAAAAATGTCTATCGATCCGTTCGACTTGTACTCAGAGGTACTCTATTTTCTGAGCCTCAATAACAATCATGAAATACAGGCCATATAACAGTTTAAACAAATAAACGCTAAATATATGTATAATATTTAAACATTGGAATTGTTAAATTAACATAGTTTATTTAAATGTAAAACAGTTAGAGTTTGTATCATAGATATATATAATTTCAAAACTGTAATATTGCGTTAATCTTTTCTGGTACGGAGACGGTTCGATAAAAAATGGAGTATAAAATTATCGAGCATACCTATACCGAATGAGTAATACATACGTGATGGTATGTATATTAGACCGAATTCTTTGCAACATAATTGGTTCAATATTATGACTGCATAGAAACACATTTTATAATGTGGATGAATATTTATTATTTATTTATATTTGTATAATATGCACATTTGTTGAATTTTCAATTCTTATAACATATCTAATTACTGTTCAGTACTGTCTATCATTCATGCCAACTATGATTAACTATTTTTGTGAGTGTAAGCAAATTTATTTTTCTCTGTATTACCCTGTGTATCATCGTACTCGCCTACGCACGTACAGGAAACATCGTCGAGATCAGATAGAATAATTTTGCAAAAGGAAAGAAGAAAGGGTAAGAAACCGACGCACCTAATTGTGATATGAGTATTGCATTGTGGCAAACAAAATTGGGAAAATTTTCATTCAACAGCTAGACCAAGTGTCGGAAATATTGGAAGGGAGGTATCCCTGGATCAATTCTACCTATCAATACCCTCTTTCTTCTCTACTTGACAATGTGATGTACCAATCTAAGGTGGACAAGTGGCTACTAATATTACAGTCGACAGAACTGCAAAGCGTGCGACAATGTTTCGTTCTAGTTAAGTTATGCCGGTCGCATTACATAGTTAAGGAGGATTACGAAGTATTTGACGGTTTGATAAAGATGCAAATAAACACAATACTGCAATGCGATGGATTCCTTTCCTTTCTGTTACAGAAGTTGTTGACTATAAGTTACTTTATTTAGTAGAAAACGAAAGAACGAACAGAAAACTTGACTAAATACATGGAAACAATTACATACTTCTATTTATCGTTGTTTTTCTATATCTCTTTTGTCTGTTTAATTGATCATATTTAGCAGGATCCTAATACGCAAACAAAACAAGGACAATGAGAACGAATATATACACATTAAGAAAGTGTAATAAAAGTATCCACTTATTTGGTTATTGCAAGAAGAGGTCGTGGAGATACGCATGGGAGAACTACTAGTACTGATGGAAATTGTAAAGATTTTTCAAAATTGTTTCGACTTTTAAAAAAAAAAAAAAAAAAAAAAAAAGTGAAGATAATGTACATTTATGTCTGTATATTTTGAGTCCTTTGCTATATATGAAGTTCACATAAGGGTGTCTATTATCATGGATATCTATATATAGTATAATTCCATTATGTCTTATATACTATAGGCATAATATATAAATATCTATATATGCTACACGTCAGAGGATGAAACAGCTCTGTTTGCGCTTGTTCAAGTGACCAAGTTCTATACACAGATAGGTTACATCGATAGATTAATATGCAGTGCCAAATAGGTATATAACTCAATATTTTCATTGCTTAGTGAACTCTAGTGTAAGTAATATGTAGAGAACAGGACAGTGTCCATTAAACAGAAAAATTAGACAGGAAATGTGAGAATAGTAAAGAATATAAGCTACAAGAATATTATGCATCATATATATTACTATACTTAAATAAAAGGCATCTTCTCTAACTCAACATTTCATATCGAAAATCTTCCCGTAAGGCTACCTATTTCTTTGACGAAAAATAATCAATTATAAAATTGTTCCTCAATAGTTCAGACTAGAAATCGGTTTGTTTCTTTTCCTGTTTTTCTATTGAAGTAAAAAACACAAGGAATTGATATTTTACATTTTCTGTTAAAAGACTCAAGCTATTCAGTGAAGACAGAGGCTAAAAATGTGCCACGAGTACTCACATCGTGTTATTTAAACAGTTTGCAGGCTTGTTGTTTAAACTCAATTGTGTTGTTACTTGGAAACCACTCATTGAGTTAAAGCCTCAAACTCTGAATTTACCTGACATTTTTAGCACGAACATACCTCGTTGGATTTTTGATTATATATTCAATACTTGCACTCAAAGTATAAAAAGTCATATATTACTATGGCTCTGGCGCAAACTCCACGCAATTTGTGTATAAACATAACTATTTATTTTAGTGACAGATATAAAGAATTTTTTTAAACAAATATATATTATATTATGCAAAATTTTATAAATTTGCAATTTATTAGAAAATAAAAATTAAAAAAATATTTTGCAATGAATCCCATCTTTCCTATTATCATATTAAGTAACATCTTATAGCACATGATATTATATTTCATGTCTCAGTATTAAGTACTCTTCGAATTTTAATCACTATAGAGTGTAACTTTAAAATTCATCGAATATCCTATAATATTCGGATTAATGTAAAAATAAATCAATCTTAATTGTTTTAAAGTAATAAAATTGGGTAATGACTATACCTATATTAAATGATCGCAAAATTGCAACACTATTATTATATTTTTAGCTGATGTTATTATTCTCATACAGTGATTAATTATTTATATTCTAGAAATATAATACTATACAAGAAGTGAAATAAACAGCCTATATAGCGGGTACAACCGAGAATGATTATTTTGCAACTTATTCTCACAAAGCAAACAAGGAATTTAGTGTGATGTTGCAAATAACAATATATGCATCAGAAAACTTCCTGGGATGCCATGTAATATTATTGACAATCTCTAGGTGATTATAAAAGCATATATCACTAGAATATCTGATCCTAACTATTTATAGTTGATTCTCGCTGTTAGTAATGTTCGATTCTTCCCTTTGGTTCATGTTGTCACTCTCGACACGTTGGGAAGAAAGAGAAAGTGTGAAAATTGGCAGCCACTTGGCGGTAAAAGAGCGGTTGATTCTCATTAGTTTAATGAAAAATACGTGTCGACTAAACAGCAAACAATCCTAGATAAAAGCAGTCATGATGACATCGCATTTTCTTTTGCGTTTATAAATTTAGCCTTTCCATCTTCCAGTACAAAACATTAGATCACAAACAGAAGAAGAAAAAATGTGGTGTGCCACCACATTTCCCTGAAGCCTACATGATTGACTACAAAAGTCGCCTTTTCTATAGTAAAAAAGCTACAGAGCAACAATTCGTATTAATATGTATGTATGTGAGATGTTTTGATGCATAAAGTTATACACAAACAGCTGCAAACAGCAAATACACTACAATATTTTGTGGTAGACAGAGTTCTTACTCGAATTCTGGGTAGTGTACAACTAATTTATCTCAAAGTAAGAGAACTGCATAGTGGATTAAAGTATTTTTTGTAGACGAATGTTTTGCGTGCTTTCCTGGTAATCACAGGTTTACCATATGTTGAGCTGATGAAAACTAAAAAAACAGAAACTGGTAAAATATTAAATTTAAATTAATCATTAACATATTATATTATATTGTACGAGTAAATATATGTACAACTATCGAAATATGTTATCACATATACATAAATACACACTATAAACTTTTAAAATAATAATACATTTTATGAGCAATGTTTTTGTGACATAGCGCCCACTGAAACTGTTGTAATGCAGCGATGCAAACATACTGAAATAATGTCCGATATTCTAAAAAATACAACAATACATATTCCCTTCGTTAAAGTTTTAAAAAGTATTATTATATATTAAAACACACTTTTGTCAACTTAATGTCGAAATAAGTTTGTTAAGCGCTACTATAGGGAAATATTTAAAAAGGGATGTACATTTTCCAATTTTTTCATCTCGTAATTTTCAATTTGGTGAAATTACGTTTGTAACATTTCTTATAGGACTTTCAGTTCTTGTATACTCCACAATATACTAGCTCTTGCTTTAATATGATACTACAACTTGCTCGGAATGTATGATGTGCGTGTGCAAGTTTAAGAGATCACGATTCTCTGTTATATATAATAACAACAATGATATTTGTATAATGGTGTGCTAGAAGATAGGAAGGACTCCGAAAAAATGTGCAGACAGTATATCTATGAATAGAACAGAACAGAAGAGAAAAGATGAATTATGATTGAACTTGATTTGCAGAAGATACAAAAATACTTTTCTACCCTCTACTCTTTTTTTCTCGTCATCCAATTTATATTCCTTGTTTAGTTTTCTCAATACTCATTCATTCTTTTATACATCATGATGAAAATTACTATTGAAAATAGTCCTACGCTCATTTGTTTGTTTTTAATATATTTTATTAGTGGGGCCTAGAGTCAGTGTTCAGAGGTTGAGATCTATCCACTATTTTGCTTTCGCCAACATCCAAGGCGATTAATTGCGTTTCTCAGAGCTAGATCTACATTTCTACTCGATGCGATCACATTCAGGTTGGGAACTGCACCTACGAGAAACTAAAGACAGAGATTGATTGAACGAATCAGTAGGAACGAAGAGACGAACAGACAGATCACTAGCAAGACAAAATAAAACTATGGGTACCTTAACTTGACTGAGAAGGACGATGATTGAATCAGAGAAATTAGTGGTCGAATATTACTAAAAATGCACTCTTTCCTTCTCCACTTGTTATGGAATAAGTACGCTACATTTGCCCTAAAACCTTATATCATCGATTCTTGGATGGGTGCAATACCCCTCACCTCTGAAACTTAGTCCCGCTCCACTGGTCTAAGATGAGATTAGAACTGGGTAATAACAGCTAACTTTCCACTATAATCGTAACTTACTACCATCCTCAATGATACCGTTTCCTAATACGGACAGAAATAGTTTTATCAGTGGTGGAAATCCACATTTCTAAATAATGGTGCGGCCAATTACTTATGAAAATATAAAATAACACATCTATCAAAGTCCGTCAAAATTATATCATTTAATCGTTGACAGCATCAGCACAGCGAATACTTTAAGATAATCTATAAAAGTGACGTAATGTACAAATATATTTGGTCAATATAATACTTAGCTTCCATTTTGTGCATATCACCATTTTATAGTTCAATTTTTACTCAGTATAAGAATATTTATCAAGTACAGAAAACCGTTTCTCTTTCTTGACTCAATTGAATAAACGATAAAATATGTATGTCATATACATACATACATATCGCTAGAAATTTATTAAAAGAAAATAATAATATATCAAATATTTCATATAAATTGATATTAAATAATAACTAAAAATATTTATACAGTCTGATGCTACTATAATGTACCTAATTCTATCGAAGTTGTTAACGTCTATATACATATATATATGGTTTACCTTCACTTTATAAGCCATTATATAATTTTTGAGTTTAAAAATAGTAGCTAAAATGAGGTTAAAATGAGCAGCTAAAAAATAAAAAAGCTGCTCCTCTTGACATGATCAAAACTCAATTTATGACAAAGGAGGATAAATTAGTGGTTAATTGACAGAAATTATAAAGTAGAAAAGTTCAAGGACATAGGAGAAAGGGCTAATTTAAAATTTGAAAATGATGGACTGATTTCATGTGGACTAGACAATGTTCTTGTAGTCTATCGTAGTCTGCAGAGCTACTCATGGTTTACACTAATGGGTTGAGTTTACAACAAAATACAAGGGATTAATGTAATTCGAGAGTTATTATTAAAGCTTTAAATTTTAATTACTTCACTATCTATGTGTATTTCGCAGATTCCATATACAGCAAACTAATTCCTACTTTTAACAAGAAACACTATTGACAGAGAAACAGGTACACAGAACTACGCTATTAAATATAATTAAATTCGGCTAAGCCCAAGTCCCCGATCTTGCTGCTAGAGAACCTAAACAGTACATACAGTACTTATGGAGAAAAAATGTCTAATTTACAGCTAGAGCTAAATATTCGATTCTACTTACTCTGTAGGGAATGTAGCACCCTCTTTAACAACTTGTAATAAAACACACACGTAGAATATAGCATTTTATGGGATTTTACTCTGCCTGCCCTCCTAAATAAAATATTGTGTTTAAGGCTGACGCTATGTTAGTCGAGACAAGTGTAATTGAAATTCTGAGAAACAATGTTGCCAAAGTGAAATAAAGCAACGAAAGTAAATGAAGAATGAAGACAGGAAATGGGACAGAGCTAGAGAAAGAAACGAGGAAACAAAATCTCAATGGTTTGAAGATGAATTTCATAGTGTCTGGTCTTCCTGTTTGATAAAAGCTACGACAAAGAACATTTCGAAAATTCAAGTTTTAAATCAGATTGACTACTAAAAAAGGTTGAATACATGTTCGACTCATTTAAAAATCTCCATAACATAATGGAATTTGTTTTTATGGAAAACGAGATTAAAACGCAACATTTGAATCGATATAATATTTTTAAAGAATTATAATCAGATGATACGTCAAGAATATGTAATGTATAATTAATTAAACAAAAGAATGCCAATACAATGCCAACTCTTGTAATCAATAAAAGGAAAAGTTGTGAAGTCGGAGGATGAAAGAAGCTGATAACAAACATAGTCTGTGTTATGCTTTTTCTTCCTGTTCCGCATATTTCTATAAATTGGAGTAAAGTGGAATTTTCCGGCAAGAAAAGAACTGTTTGGAAACACTTCGTGAACCTAGGAAATCCTTGAAGAGAGTTGCATTTGAAGTCAATTTAATATGGGAAATTTTTACCGAAACAGAAGTCGATAATTATTTCAATACACCTGAGATATCCACCGTTGGAAATGGAGATGGAGAAAGGCCAATCTTTACCTTGTGAGTTAGAAATATCGCATCACTTTTTACATAATAAAAAAAATGTACAAACAAAATAAAAATAATTTTTACAAGGGATAAATACTTTTAAATAAACAATAAAGGTATAAATTAAAGTTATACATAGATCATTAATTATAAATACTACTTCTCTGTCCCAATCAATTCGCCAATGTGAATATTTAACATAATAAATATTATTAAAAATATAATATATAATAAATTTTATTTATTTATTCATGTATGCATATAGTATGCAACTTGAATGCAACTCTGTATACAAACATTTATATTTAGGAATATATATATGAGCACATATATGTATTAACTCGATTTTCTAAAGTAACTCTACACAACGTACTATTATACGCATTTTGATGTCAATAAAAAAATGATTTCGACAATACTTTAATAACAATTACTTACTGATTGTATATCAAGCAATAATAATTACAAATATATAAGTTGTAAACTGTTGAAAATAATTTGTGACCATTAGTTAATCATAAAATATGATATGGTTTATTCAAGCATGTTCCGTTAATTGTTATTGATTATTCTTTGTAATAAATAGATAGTAAGACGATAAACAAAGCAATGAGAGTGCTTTGTCCATGTACTTATTATTATAATAATAGAATTGAGGAACATTTATCTAACGCAATAAGCGATGAAGAATCCCTAATTGAAAGATATGAATTAAGAGAAGAGGTATATTGATACACATATATAGCTTAGTAATTCAATGTTCTAAGCGTGAAATCAGCAATACGTGTATAATATATGTAAATATATGCATAAAATATTTATCACAAAATTATTGTATATATACCTTTTGCAATTTCAAGAAAACTCAAAATAGAATTAGTAAAAACTCGAGGAATCGAATTGATATGTAACAAATTGAGCAACTAATGCATAAATCTATCTTTTGAATACTAGTCGTGTTGTAGCAACGATTTCTTATAATACTCGATAACATGAACTAAAATTCAACTATAAATATAGTTTACTTTCTTAAACATATTGCAATCAACATAATCAGCTTCTTGATTACTCAGATTCCAGAGTATTATATTGCAACTGAATTTGAACCACTTTTCTCACCCATTTTAACTCCAAAAGTGTAAAGAATCGTAGCCTACTATTTTCGAGAAAGGTTTAGAAGCTGCATTTGCTTTCATTAAAATCGATTTCACGAAAGAGGAACTTGTTTTATGATGTTCCCTGTCAATCAAGCTTACACCACGAGTAAATTTTACTCTAATCTCTCTTTCTTAAGTAAAATGTTTCTCAAAGAAGAATCAATTATGTTGATTGTTTGTGCAGTGTGCTGACAGAGCTGTTCGGATAATGTTTTATCTAATATTCCTACAGATTTTGTTTCAAAAGCACATTAAAAATAAATTAATTACAGTTATTAAAGTTCATGATTTACGTAAATTAATTAACTCATCTCTATTAACAAGTATTAAGAAGAATGTAAACTATCTTCATTTAGCAGATTTCTTTCCAAACTAAGAAATGATGAGGGAAGAATCTATAAGGCCTCATGTATAGCTGAAATAACCTGTTAATTTATGTGTGAAATTAATTTGGAAATATATTTCTATCAATTATGTATGTGCACTTGGTAATGTAATACCTTTAAGTTGTAACAGTTATACAGAGCTATGTTGTCTAAGTCTGCTATATAACCAGCCAGTGATTATTCCGTCATATTTTTATAATACAGAAGTAATACAATTTTATTTTAAAACATTTAAAAGTTTTGAAAACTATGACATTTTATCAAGAATGTATCAAGTTAATTCAAGTAAATAATATATATATACGTAACTACAAAACGGTATCACATTATTTAAAACCGTCTATACGACAATATACCTATATATCTATATTGTTTTTAATTCCAATTAAAATAATTACGCAATTAAAAAAGTAACCTGCAAAAAATTATTATTTAAATTTTAGTATATGTATTATACAGTTGAATTTTTAGTATTGCTGGACAGGACACATAAGCTAATAATAATAATAATATTTACTTATATTTTTATAAAGCGCAACATATTGCAAGCAATGATAAAAGTTATATTAATTACAAAATTATACGTACATATATGTAATATTTAATTAAACCAATTATTCTCTCGCTAAAAGTATACCAATAATAATAAGTAAATTAAAAGTTTCAGTAATCTTTTTATTTTCATCCAAGTTACTGCTAATATTATTGCACTATGAAGCCTTTAAATGGGTAATAATTTCAAGTGATGCATTATAAATAAGAGATCGTGATAAGTGGATAAACTGCGGATTGTAAACTCACCTGGATGATAACTCCAAAGCAACTCTGAAACATCATAAGAAGGATAGCCTCAGGACACTCAGCTGTAATGACTCGATAGCCGTAGCCAATGGTGTGTTGAGTCTCGATTGAGAAGAGGAGGGCCGTGGGAAAGTCAACTACCTTATCAACACACGGTTTCCATTCTGATGTAGCACTACTACCAGCAAGCCTTTCAGCGAAGTCATCGTGGGCGAAGCAGATGAGCCACCAGACGATCCCGAAGGACAACCAACTCGATATGAAAGCGCACATGAAGAGAAGGAGGGTGTAGCGCCATTTGATGTCGATCAAGGTGGTGAATATGTCAGCAAGAAATCTTCGCTTCCTCTTCTTTATATTGACATGCGAGATATTGCATTCACCGTTCTTGAAAACGAGTCTTCGGTAGTGTCGGCGCTTTCCCGACTGAAGTCTCCTGCGGACCATGTAGCTCAGAGTTCCAGTAGTACCACCCCCGCCCGCACTAGGCAATGTTCCCTCTTCCATCGATCCTGTGGCTGGCATACTCCGGATTCGAGTCACACGTTCCCCTCCTGCCAAACCTCCCCGTCGACCCCCGGTATGCCAGTCCTCAGGGAAACTGCTCCCTTCTCCTTCTTCATCTTCGTGCAAGATGCTGAGACTTGCGCTCCGTTGGCATTGGACTTCTGGGACACATTCTTCTCCTTCACAGCCAACCTCATCTCCAGTGTAGAGGAACATGGCTTCAGTGTCTGCGTCCACTTGAGAGAGACATCGTCCATCAGCGATGATGCTGCTCAGAGATTCCGGTGACTGTGGGGCGCTGTCCTCTCCACTTGGAAGGAAGAATTGGGGCAGTGATGGGGAGCCCTGAGATTCGGCACTGGTCGCACTCATATTGCCGTTGGTTGGACGTCGTTGTTCTTGGAAATAACAGATGGCGCCGTTGTTTTAAAAAAATTTGGCTGCTATGGTTGACAGGAAAGAATGGAAATAGAAAAAATAAAATATAGTGATTGAGAAAAACACCTTTCATAAATTCGTACTTCCAAAAACGTGTACAAGAGAAAAAGACAGAAGAAAATATATGAGCTCAAGAAAAGAGACGATAGGACAGTGCGGTAAATGAAAGGGATAAATTTTTTTTAAAACGAAATCAATGAGACAGCTTTATATGTATAAATGGTAAATAACAGTAATAAGGAACAATTTTGCAATATTATGTTAAGCAGTTGAACATAATATAACGATTTAAAAAAACTAAATTAGTCATAGTTAACGTAATACGTTGGAATAAATATAAAAGTTATTATATTCGTTTGATATTGTAAATGATACATAAAATTACAATATGTTTTTATAACATTTAAAAATATTATCAGGATCAAGAAAAGACTGTTTATATATTATTAAAATAAATGTATACATACTTATTACAAATAAGAATACCTAGACATTTTTGCACAATGAAACACCGTGAATTATGCAATTTTTTAAAGAAAACATCAAAACCGAAACGATACGAAAAATATTTAATAAAGTAGTATATTTATATTCAATCCAGTCACGTTATTAATGAGGCAAATTAGAAATAATAACATTTATGAGCACACAAGTATTGAATGGAGATGGTTGATACGCTTAAAGATTTTACAGAGAAATTTAAAATTTGTTATTTATATGCATACCGATAAAAAAAGAAGGTACATTATGTTCTAATTTATCTTTCAAGAATTGTAATAAAAGCTACATAAAATAATGTGTACATTATTGATCTGAAACGTATTTAGCTGTAATTGTGCAACTTATAATTGATAAATACAAAACTATATCTTTACTAGTCTAATAATACTGTTAAAATCATGTTTTGCTATTCTACTCTTCCCATATTGCATGCAACTGTAGCACTGACGGAGCTGACAACTAAACGAAGTCTCGAAATAGACTGCTACCTTAAAATTAGATGTTCTTCTCCGTGGATAGTCGAGATCACTACCTCATTAGATTGAAAGAAAGTTGAATATAGACACAACAATTTCAAAGGAGAACCGACAGCCAGAGAACTTACCTGGTCTATAATCTGAGTTTAAGTTTGTGTACTCATCATTGTGAACTCAGATATCATCGGAGACAAAGGAAAAAGCAGATTACAGTCTCGATACAACCGCGCAATATTTACTCATGTGGATACATTTCTATCCCCTTAAAATTTGTTTTGATGTATTAGAATGATGTCGTACATTGTGTTTTGTCTTCAAGAAACAAATACCAACTATCATATTAAATACTGCAGAAGTGCTATTGATTCTCTAGTAAATGTGAGTATAACATTTTAGTCTTCAATAATCCTCCTATAATCATCGACATAAAAATCACCGTGTATATCATTATGTTATAATGTTAATTAATTAGTGATAAATCGAATATGTAAAATGAGGATTTTATTCAAACAGTTAAAAACATGTAATTATAAATTAAGTTTATTTATAAAAAATCACTAATATTTAATTTTAAATACTAAACAATTGTCGGTATGTTTCAAGCAATAATACGTACCTGACTAGAAACATAAAAAGATTATTACAAACTATTATTAATAATAATATTATTAATCAATACTTTTATTATTCAATTTCAAATATACGAACTGTTATAATTCATAAGTATTTTAAAAGACAAATTATTGCGAGACAATTTTTAAATAATTTCACAACCAGTGAACTAATTACATTATTTTACTTTACGTAAAGCTAACAATAATCGCATGTAATTCTAATATAAATAACTAAAACAACAAAAAGAATCAGGTAATAATTTTTTTAATCTCATTGCATCTTACTTCACCAATTATTGGACTTAACAATGCTAAGAATTGCAATATTACATGTGCTGTACAAATATTTTGTAAACTATTCCAAAATATTCTGCTAAGGACAAAAAATTAAATTAAAAATATATTTTGAGATATAAAAATTAAAATAATCTACTAAACTTATTTATTTTAGTTACTTTTAAAAAATAATTTATAAAACTATCATTTTATTTCAACGAATACTATAGATCTTATTTAAGAAGTCAGTTTGTATGTTACAATGTATACCTAGAAAACATGAATATAAAACAACAAATCATGTACATAATAAAAACAAAACAAATTAATGAATAACTAAACATTGAAGCATATATAAATTGTATATAAATTGTATATAAAATGTATATACAAATGTACATATGTACATATGTACAAATTGTATACAAAATGTATATAAATTGAGAAAAATTCAATAGTAAATAAATAACAATTTGAACAATATCCTCATATGTAGTTATCTAAAAATGTTTAATAAATAATTTCAAATACATAATAATGTAGTTGTGGATCTTACATGCATGTTAATGAGTTTGTTTGTATACATAATAATTGAATGTAGATGTTGAATATTTTATCATTTCATTCTTTAACATGTTGTATAACATCATTTATAAATTAATCATGTCCAAATTATATCTATTTAAAGATTTAAATAATGATCCTAGTTTTTAGTACACTCAAATGAAGGTAAAACCAATGCAGACTCATGTTTTCCTCATAACTAAAATATAACACTTGTTAAAAAGTCGATAAATCAGTTTTACAATTTTGAACCAGGTAGCTTTATATGAGAAAAAGCAAAATGTACAAGTTTTATATTGTATACTTCATAAAATAAAATATTAGTGATGTAATAATTTTTTAAAGTTTTATTAGGTACTGTCTATCAAAAACCATTGGTTCATTATCCAGGATTCCAATGGAAATAAAACAAATGTTTGTTTTAAATAAATTATATTTTTATATATTACATGTTCACTAAAGTATTACATATGACATTTATAAACCATTGCAAAAAAAGAGTTATCATTAATTAGAGGTGAAGAGTCGTTTATTACCAAATAAACTGGATTAATATTAATAAAGGAATAGAAAATAGTACCTTTTGCTTCAAAATAAGTACTGTTATTATTCAGTCTGCAAATTTTATATTTCTAGTAAAATAACTTTTATTTTTTACAAAACAAATACATATATATTTATCTTAAAATTTGTATAACCAATAACGCTAAATGTTATTATATTCAAAGCAGGAAGTTATAAATCTGTACAATTTATACAATGCAGCTTTGCGATTATATATTACAACCTTAAGGATGTTTGCAAATCGGTATAATATAAATATTATGGTTTATTTGGTATAAATAGCATAATTAACAGGATAAAACTAATTGAATGAATTACGGTAATATTTATAATAATTTAGTGAATAATGCATTAAATAAAGTATACCAAAAGCCCATCTTATCTCTGGCAATGCAGAATGGCTTGATAAAACTAGAGAATAGATAGAAATGAAATGTTTTTAATACATGAAAGATAATTCTAACATGTTATTAACGTTTCAAGCATTTAACATACTACTTTCATTTATAAAATTAAAAGGAAGCAGAAATTATGTAATGAAATTGCATTTGTATTACATACAAATCTTTTTTATAAATATTCGAACACATAAATAAATAAATACAATAAACATATGTAATTTCTTATTATAATATTTATATTTATATATTACAATACAAGGAAAATATGAAAAGGTAATAAAATAACTATAATGTTACATTCAAATATTTTTCAATACAGAACAAAGTAATTTGAAATTATGTTTGATTATATATTCACTTTAAAAATTATACCAAACTGTACAAACATAAACTTTAAAAAAAAGTTTTATATCTTGAGCCTTTTGAGATTTGCTATCTAATAAAAGGACTAAAACAATTAATTACCTAAAAATAGTATTATGTGTGCAGGTAAAATATGATAATACTGCAATCAATGCTTATATAATTAGGCCTTAACAATCTATAGAATATTATACCTTCATGTGCTATATACTCTTTTACAAAAAAAGATATTACCACTTAAATCAAATATGAAGAATCCCAAATCTTGATCACATATGGCCATTTATCTTATATCTAATATATCAAGTTGGCATGCTAATAATTATGCAATGCTGTACACATGTGAAACATTATAGGTATGAGCCAATAAATTATTAAATTAATAGTTTTTCCAATATGCGATTCCAAACTGGAACAAAGTTTAGTGAAAACAATGTACTAACATGTTGGTAACATACAATAATTTTATTCAGAAGTAAAGCTAAGCTACTGTGCTCTTTGCATGAAATTTAGACAGTTTTATAGAATTTATGATATATGCATGACTACTTTAAGTACATCCTCAAATGCAAACGATTTTTAAGGATTTTAAAACTATATGAGTACATTAAATATACAATAAAAGAAGTACATAGGTCATGCTTGTCACAAAATGCTTATATAAAATCAGATAGTAAAATCTATTTTGAATAACAGGCTATGTTTTTGGAAGTCCACATATTTCAGTTTTTGATAGACAACAATACTAATGATATTTGATGTCATTCCATTTCTGAAGACAATAATATTAAGAAATACATTTTTAAATGTCAAATACAAGGATGTACATATATATTATTTCTGTAGTTCCAGTAATAATGACATATAAAAAGAACCTTTAGATTTTTATTACAATTAAACCAACCATGGAAAGCTTTCTATATACTTTATTTTTTAAATTATTTTAAAATGTATAATATTATTATACATTCATATATTATTTATTTTTTCATTATACTATATAGTTTATTTAATAATATCTATATACAAATTCTTCATTTATAGGGATTAGTTATTACTTTATAGTTAGTGCTCTCAGACAAATAGAATTTTAAAGAAACTAGTAATATAAATTTAAAAATAGTGAGCAATTTTATTTAATTATATATTAAGTTTTAATGATTATTATAGAAAAATATGCATTTTACTATTTATTATAAGTGTATTTATAAATATGGATATCTATTCCTTTTAGATGATGAGCAAGAAAATGAGCAATATATAATAAATAACAAGAAAAATAATCCAGCTATTAAGACATTAATAAAAAAATCATTTAAGTATATAAATATAAATATATGTATATATATATATACTGTCACATAATTTATATTTAATAAGATTTCTACAGTAATAATTTATCATTTTAAATTATTTATAAGCTATTTACAAATAGCTTTAATACCAGATAAAATGAAAATGTGTGTTATGTCCACAACTGGGTTTCTTTCATAAAAAATGAATAGAAAATAATAATTGTCTGTATTTTTAGAGAGAGAAATAGAAATTAAATACATAATAGCAGTTAAAATATTTTTAACCCTTAATTAGTTAATAATTTTAAAAACACATATCACCTGACAGTCTACAGATGTAGACAATACCAGAATCCAGATTTAACTATGCAAAATAATAACTTAGTTGGAAAATCACTAGCAATAATTGCAGTGACACAATTTCCATGGTTTAGACTGATAATTAATTTATTTTCTGAGTTCTAATATTAGTGAAGGATTTACATTGTAAATGCAGGTACATTAGGTGTATTAGCTTATATTTTTAACTGGCTATATATGTAGACATTTGGACAAAATGTGCTTGAGTGATCTGTTTTTATAAAAAGGTGTAGTGAATAATTTCTTTTGCATGCTTATAAAAGATCTCAGCTAGAATTTATGGACACAAAGTCATAATGTTTAAAGATTCAATTTTAAGTTTAGAGTTTCAGTGGTAATGACATTTTCAATGCTGTATTTCTTTGAATAAATGCCACCTTCAAATAGACACTGCCCTCAAATAAATGCAGCAGGTAAAGAAGTACCTTTTAAATAAATGCCACCCGTAAATAAATGCAGCAGAAAATTAAAATATTAAAATGTTCAATTCAATCAATTTATCAATAAAATCATGATAAAATACAGTAGGCATAATTGATACTATATTGATATCATACACATTACTAAATAATACCTAATAATAATAATAAGCATTTATTTGTGAATGAAAGTAGGTATATTAATAAAAATATTGTACAGCAATGGATAAAAAGTCAATAAATGTCAATTTATTTAATAATTTGTCCAGTTGATAATATGTATGGCATGAATTTATTCTGTCAACTAATTACTATTAATAAATAATTTATTAAACACCACTCTTAAATAGATAAAGTCCTTGAATAAATGCCATATCAAAAGATTGATTGTCTAATAAACTCTAATAAATGCCGCTATGTTTATTTGGAGAAATATGGTATGTAATGTCTATGCATGTAGACTGTCATCTGATTGAGGGTTAAAGAAATAAAAACAGACATTTCAATTGTTAAAAACAAAGCCCACTTGAAAATTATACAGTTATGGTATATTTCACTCCCACTTTGTCATTAGTCTTAAAACTTGTATGTACCCATTTTAAAACAATGTTTTTAACCATTTGAACTTTTTTTAAGCATTTTATATTTCAGATTTACTTAATGTTATTTATGATTTTAACAATTAATATTTAGAAAGTAAAATATTTAAATGTAGTAGGATAATATTTTCATCATGGAAATAAGAATCATTTTATTATTGGAATGTAAAGGTTATAAAAAAATGTCAAAAATGTATAAGATATATAGAGCCTACATTGCCTATATTTACAAATGTAAATTTGCTTTTATTTTAGATTGTATTCGAATTATAGTACTTACAACTAATTGTTCATATTTCTTCTATAATTAATTATATCAAATTGATTGCTAAGCAAAGTTATTTGTCATTAAATAACTCATAACTACTTTGTAATGATTCAAAACAAAATTCTTAAAAAGTTCAATAAAATTCACCCAATTTTGGTTAAATCATCAAACAATGTTATTAATATATAATTAATACAGGGCATTAAAGAAAATTAATCAATATAAAGAAAAATAGAATCAGTATTGCAAACTAACAATAAGCCTATATGGCCAGAACTGATTTAAAAAAAATTATATATCTTTCTTTCTATAAGTAATATATAAATCTAGTCATTATATATATATTTTATTTTATCTTTATATATTTATATATATCTATTTAAAAAATAAATTTAGGTTTTTAATTTAAATTTTTCTTGACAGCCAAATCTTTTTTTTAATGCAGACTAGACTTTAAAAATACTTTCAATTTTATCTGATCTAAAATTAAGTATTAATATATGAATAATAAATGTAATAATATATGAATATATTAATATATAAAAAATAGATGATTAATTATAAATAAATGGCCTTAAAAATATATAGTATAATGATATGTAGTCTATTTCAATGATTCTCTATATTAGTAATCATCTAATGGCATTAAAAGGAGTATATATCTAAATATATAGTAATGTTATAACTTAGTTGTTATAGTTCTGGTAACTGGATCAATATATTTATATAATATCTATAATAAGTACAAATTAATAATTTAATAATTATAATTTAGATAACTAATTTAAGCTATATTAAACAAGATTTAAATAGAATTGTTCAGTTAATTATATATGGTATTTGATAATATTTTAATCTTCATTTAATTTAGTTATTATAAATATTGGTCATAATAATAATATAGAAGATAATGATTATATATATAGATATGACATTGAAACGTATTATAATTTTTAATATTATTTTTGCTGATATTTATTTCAATAGTTAACATAAAATTTAGTTTGTTTCATTAAAATAAATATATATGCAATCAAAAACAAATAATATCTATTTAATTAATATTATAAAAATTTTAATATATAATAGTATAAATATAGATAGTCAAAATTTATAGTATATATCAATTATTCTAATCATTTATTTAATTACTATATTAATATAGAAAAAAATAATAATCCAATTACTGGAACTATAACACCTATAATGTTACAATCAAGCAAAATATGTATTGTTATGTACTGGAAAAGGATTAGTATTAGACCCATAGTCAGTAATTTATGATGAGGGGAAAGCTTAATTAAAAGGACATGATTCCCCTCCCCCCATGTGCTGAGGCATTCGATTTTCATAAATTGTATGTACAAAGATGCATTTAACAATTACAAAAAGGGCACAGCAAAGTCAAAGGGGGATCGGCCGATCCCCCTTTGCTACAGCCCTGAGTATTACTCAGCCATATATGAATCAGAATATACTTACAAAAATTTGTTTCCAAATAATAAAGATTTATGGAAATAAAGATCTCGATTTTTTCTTCATAAAAATCATAGCAAGATAACAATTTACAAAGATCTAAAATATAAATATCTCATAATATGTTATTAATAACAACTTCCAAAAACTGCGATTTTTCTTCATGACAAAACTACGAAAAATATATTAATATTTAAAAAAGTGTATATAAATAAAAGTTCATGTAATGTCTAATAGTATTTTTACGTGACATTTTAAAACAAAACATTGAAAATATGCGTAAAAGTTGATAAAAGATAACACCTTTAAAAGGAATTTGAACCAGCACTAGTTGTATTTTACGAGTAATAATTAATGCAACGATACAAAAACAATGACAGTATTATTTATATAATATAATACATGTCATTATTATCTAAAACAGCTAACTACTCTGCTGATACAGCACATTTTGACATTTATTTCTTAAAACATAATTGATACGATTCTGAAGTGTTTCTCAAAATAGAATAAAACATTATAATAAGTGCGCTAGTATCCGCTAGGCACTATGTTCGCGTTAACTGTCATATATACTTTTAATATTCTGTGAGAAAAAAACGTTAATAAAACATGCATTTATATATTTTTTATTTGTAATAGGTACTTTTTAGTAGTATAGGCATAGAGTAATTACACACAGAGCTTCATCTCCAGGGGCGTAGGCAGGAATCGTAACCATCTGTGGCGAGTCGACGCATGGCGAGCGGGAGCGGTAAAATGCTTATTAGGACTTCGTAGTATAACATAATTTAGGCATTTTTAGAGGTTTTCTTGCAGTTAGTTTTTCATTTTTATTTAAAAAGCCCGCATATTTAATTGTGACAGTGCAATTTTTGGCAGAGGCAAATGTTATTATTATTTTTCTTCTTTTCTTTATTTTTATTTATATAAAAATTTACAAAAACAAAGTACAAAAAGTTCATATAAAACAAACATGAAGCGAGACAAAACGTACAATGAAAATAAGGGAGATGCGAAACACGTTTCACATCCCCGTATATATACTATTACAAAAACGAAACTATTGAAAAAGAACCAATGAGAAAGCAGCACGTGATGATACTACAGTCTTAGAGTCCGCATAACCATTGCTGGTATTGGAGGCTGTCGTACATGACTTGTGCGGTGACCGTTGGCTCGCTTCTCGACGGGAGATCTGCTAAGTTGTCCGCCGAGGGGACCCATTCAAAATGAAGGTGCTTTAGGTGAGCCATCGTGGCCCAAACCCGAAGCAAGATGGCGTCCGTCCCCGAGGCCCTGCGTATCCTGCCGATCACCCCCAGATTATCAGACAGCACCGTGTCATGAGGCTGGGCCAGCGAGACTGCCCAGAGCGCTGCCAGAAGCTCGGCCTGCTGCTGGGAGGTCCGGGGGATCACGGCAAAGAGGATTTGGCCTGCGGGGGTGACCACTGCTACCTGCGTCGGATTTGCATCAACGACCCATACGAGTCCCGAACCCTGGGGCCTGACCAGGGAGATCCGGTTTTGGCCTTGACGTTCCTCGATAAGGTTCCAGAGCTGCAAAGAGGTATCATCTAAAGCGGAAATTGCATACCCAAGGCCGAAGCACATGGCTACATATGTGAGAAAGCCTTTACAGCGTTGCTCATTTTTAGTAGAAAGTGTCATAAGGCGTTAAGGTGTTATTTATTTAGTTATAAATGATAAATAAATTTATCATAAGTTAAAATATTTTACTGAATAAAATATCTTGGACTTTAAAATGTCATCTGTTGCGACCGCATGCGCCGCAACAGCCTGGCTACGCGCCTGATAAATGTTTATCATTTATATAATCGGATTATTATTTACGTGTACCTAATTCCACTATTGTTAAATTTAGTCATATTTTGTGTGTTGAACTATTGTAGAAAAACCACAAAACGTGTGTAGACATGTTTTTGTTTATCATTTATTGATATGGAAATAACGTTTATGAGTATGCATCCTTCGAGCGTTCATAATATGTAGCTATTACAAAATTATTCAATTGGAGATAACATATATTTTTAAATATATATTAGTTTTAATATAAAAATATACTTTATAAATAGTTGTATTAATTCTACATTAATTGTATTTATTTAACAAATTTATAAAATCTTGCTTCTTACTACAAATAAAATAGTTATGATTTGATCACAAATGAACAACAATATAGTCAGTTACTTGTCATTATAACGAAATGTTTAATGAGATTTATCATCTCCATCGAGTTTTATTGTCTAAATTTGAACTTTATATTCATTTTTTATTTGAATAATTTTAACAACAAATATTCCTCTAAATCAATATATGAAGAAATCTTAAGTGGACAATTAACATAAACAAGTTGCACTGACCCGGTTTTGGACAGTTAAAACTATCCCATTTCGGGACACTTCCATTGTATTTCCAGTCTTCAACTTTTTTTCTTTTTTTTTGTCTGCATGCAACTCATGTTAACAACTCATGTTAAGGATATATCTTAGCGCTTTTTAAATGTTGTGTCTGTGCATAGCTCTATATGACGATATACCTATTGCTTTTATACTGCAAATTAACTGATAAATTTTTAGCCATCAGTATTTCCCAATGTTTTATTACAGTTCAACATTTATAATGTATACTTTATTAACCCATATATTATATGTTTAATGTATTTAGTTCACAATGTATGTAATAATTGTTTGACAATCATATTTTATATCAGGTTTGTGTTATTTAAATGCGTACATGATATTAAAAATATGGTAGGTTTAACGAATATAATGAACAATATAATATTACAAATATAATATTCTAATTATTCATATTATGACAAAAATTAGCTATCATATTAATCTACGTACAAAATTATATCTATTTAACATATAATTTTTTCGATTTCGCCTAAAACATATTTCATTGTGTGTAACGTGATATGGTGTCCTGAACACGACGGTAAACTACACCATCGGTATAATGGTTGGAATTTAAATTTTAGCAGTAAATATTTGATACAAAATTAAACGAAGTTTAATCATTATCAATTAGCCATGTTGAATTACTGAAGTTTTTAGATTGTTGTCAACACGAAAAAAATTTTTTTTTTAATATCCAGTTTTATGTTTATAGTAAGCAGTCAGTAGACAGTAGTGTGTGTTTACATATACATTTACAAATTTTAAACATATATTGCTACTTGCAGCAAAATGTTTTCTGCAATGTTCAATCAATTTTGTAACTTCTTAATGCATTGTTTCTTTAAAAAATTAATAATAAGACTCGACAATAATGTAAGTGGTTATATATGTTACCGTATACAGATCGATTCGCTTTGTGTACTCTCACACCTAATACACTTGCTGTTAGTTATATATACCTAGTACAGACTGCTCGCTATCTTGTGTACTATACTTACATTCTTTAATTACATACTATATATGCCACGATAGCTAGGTATTGTGTTCTTTCTTACTTTTCTATACCAATAACATGGGTGACAATAATAAAAATTAAGATGCATAGAATTTTTTAATTACAAAATTTTATAAAAGATTTTTTTTTCATGTTGAGTTATATTATTGTTTTTATATTCGTCCTCTTGTTAAATTTATGTCATGATTGCTCATATGCCATACACACCAACACACATATTTATATATTATATATACTAAAGTAAAGTGAAAATCAATAAATAACAACAAATTGAAACTTTTGTGTTACGTCATGCAAAATATGCACTTTTCTATTCTAATATTTGTTTCATACACAATATCCGAGTAATTTTAAAACGTTACAATTATTTGACCTTGTACAAATATTAATATACGCTCGGATATTTCTGTCATGCTGTTTATTCAATTATTGTATATTTAGACATGTTTGATTGAAGCTGGTGTACTTCTTAGGCTATCTATCAAATAAATACATTAGTGGAGTGACAGTAAGTTGCTATATTAATCCCGAGATGTAAAATTTGTACCGTTATGTTCCGAAAAACTTGCTGGAGTAACAAGTAAACCTTTTGAATTTATATCTTTAAGTGGCACAGATAAAGAAAAAAACAAGAGGTAAGATTTACGCAGGTAATTGTGTTACTTGTTTCTTAGTCAAGTATTGCATATTTGGATACATTTTGGTAACATGACGGAATTTACTATAAGTGTGATAAGTAATATACAATGGTTTCTGTATTATTTGTTGACATATTCCGAATACATAGTTACATTTGTTGGTCATTGTTGTATCAAGCGTAGATTTCGAAAATAGGACATTCTTAAAGAAAAGTAACTATTTTGGTGCTTTGATTATATTTTTATTCCATATACAGAAGAATAATCAAAACGGATAAATTACTTGGCTAAATTTTAAGTTATTTAGAAATTATTACTTCTATATTCTCAACAGTGAATATTTATCAAATTTGATAGATTTTACAGTAGCGAAACTATTGTATTTATACTTACATAATTTATGTTCTCAGATTCGCAGGAGTATGTTAATCAATGTGACATCGGCTTTATCATATATAAACATTGTAAAGCCGATGCCGATTGATGTTAGAATATGCGAATATTTAATAATATTTATTTCGACTATGCGACAACATAAATATTCAATTGTATAATTCTAACATTTTAATGCACATTTTTGTTGATTTGAGTTCTCTGTATTTTTCTTTCTTATCTTTCATGATAGATACATTGATGAGATTCTTATGACGTGACGAGCGCTTCTACATATTTGATTATGTATATAAAAAATGTGAAAAATGAAAAGGAACAATTTATAATTTTCTGTAAATTAATGATTTCTGCATGGCACTAATCACATATTTAAACGTTTTAGAGGTCTCTTTTAATACTACTAGCAGAATCTTTTATGAAGAATTCCAAGACTGGGAGGGCACTTCCCAGTACTGAGAAGGCACAACTTGTTAGAAAAGGGTGTATCTCATGCCAATTGTTCCAAAATGACCTTATATGCATGTGATCATGAATGGATGTATTATGGGTTCTAGTGTGCATTATATAGCATGCGTTTTGTTTTGATAGACAGTGGTAGTTGGAATATTCTGTTTTATAATAATGCTTAAGCAAAGACAACCAGCTAGAGAAATATTGAATTCCAAAGATACGATGATGAAGTTTGAATTTAAGATATTTTATGAATTGATTTTTTGAGAGTATTAAGTGAATAGAAAAAATTATTATAAAATCTCTTAAGGCACGTGAAAGATTAATAGTCTAGGATTAAGGTGAGAGGAAAAGAATTAGAGAAGGAATGTATGATTATTTGTTTGATAGGTCGGCTAACTAGGTATAGGCTTCGATAAATGAGCTTAATATTCCTTAAATATTTTGCAGGGTCTAAAATAATGATAGTTTTATATTATATTTTCAATATATTTCTAATTGGTCACTCTAATACATTAATATTTATACATGTATATCTTAATACTCGGGCATAATTACTAATTAATTATAATTAGGGGAGTGAAAGCCGAGACAGAATTCCAGCACTATATTTGACTTAAAGGTTAAATATATTTTTAATAATATGTTGCTTAACTTATTTATTAATTTGAATGCCATTTTTATCATCTCAAATGTTTTAAAAAGAATAAATGTTAAAACTTTAATAATTTAATTAAAAGGAATGTGATTTTAACTAAACTGAATGAAAAAAGCAATACAATTTCTCAACAATAATTAAAATAAATGCAATGTTATTCTCTATTACTAGTATACGTATACACAGGCATTAAACAATATTCTAAAAATCTGTTCAAATTAAAATAACTATATATTATACTCATATTTTTTATTAAAATAGTATATAATATCTATATATGCATTTGTTTCATCCCTTCTCCGTTTTGTAGTATTAAATACATTTTATTATTTAATTACATGGATTGTTTTTTATTTATAATTATTATTTTATTTAGAAAGACCGAAATACAATGAAATGCATTGTGTACCTATATTAGACACACTAAACAGTTCTTACAGTCCTTTAGACTGTACCATCAAACAGTATTCCAAAGATCCAGTAGGTACACATTATAACTGTTTTATGTATTTTTTAATTCCTGATTATTATTTTATTTGAAAGTAAAAAAAATATATCGCGTATGACGCCGACGAGCCGTCATCAGGTAGAAAAAAGACCTCGTGCTGGTGTGCATACCATGGTGAAACCCCTCAGGCAGTCTAGGGCATATATGAAGACTCTCTCAGACACACACATTCAGCTCACATATAAATAGATAATTAGATACATGTATTGCGAAAATATATATTTTATTCAATCGTCTTTGAATTTCTTTATTTGCTTAATTTATATAACCATTGAATACCTATTATAAAATCTGATATTTTAGAGAGATTTAAAAAAAATTCACTAGTTTAATGCTATTACATTCCAGATGTTGTTACAAACAATGTTATATATATGTATATATAAAAAAATATAATGTGTCTGTTTAAATAGTAGGTATTCCACAAGCAGAACAAAATATAGATTGTATTAATTGAAAATATACCTAACTGCTCATTTTTGTTATTTAATTTATTTTTCTAATTTCGCACGCACTTTCATAGTGTAATAACCGTGAAAGTTTATAAATGTAAATTTCTTAAAGCTGACTACTCATAATTTGAATCATCACAAAAAACACTTAACTTTGCTTATTCAATTTCTAAGATTTAATATAAGATTGAAATGTATTGAACAATGTCTTCGTTTGAATGTATCTGTCGAAGACAATAACGGTAAATAAGGCTTGAATCATTAAAAATGATATTTAAATTAACGTTATTTAATTATTTATTATTTAACGTTACTTACAATTTTTATAATATTACATGTAAAAGGATAAAAAATTATATTTATTCAGTTACCAAGAATATAATTATATTGATGTTACTGTGCGCTAATATAGATTAAATAGATATAATACACAATAAGCACCATTTTTATTGTTGCGCCTTAAACTTTCTATTAGAAACATCAATCTGTCGAAAAGGTTCTCCATAATTTGAACAGTAAAAATGTAGTATAGCATATTTAACTCTGCTTTGCAAACTAAAAATAATATTTGATATTCTTTTAAATTATAATTAATTAATGAAAACACAGCTGAAGTCCTGGAAATTGATTTCTGTACATTTTTATAAAATGAATGAAGCAAACAGTAGGTAAGTATAGGGGTACCCAAAAAAAATCGCCGTTTTGTCCATATTTAACAATATATATGTATACATTAATTTATTAACATCAATTTATACATTTAA
>JAYRBW010104247.1:0-19098 GCA_036023295.1 Invenusta paracnida
GTTACGCATGTATTATACGAGTGTCATATTATATTCTGTGAATGACAAGATACCTATATTTAAATTCTTATATTATTAAGCAGACCCGTAGCCAAAGGGGGGGGGGGATCGGACGATAAAATCATCACAGTATCTTTTGCGATTCACAGTAAAGATATATTCACTACATTCATGCAAACATTTAGTGACAATTACGACTTTTTAAGCCGCACTAACATATAATGTTACGATGCCTATAAGAAGTGCAAAGAAAGTCATTTAATTGTTTTATTCATTTATGGTATACAGTTAACTTGTCTAATGTTCATATAATAATGCACTAAGATTTAATATGTTACATTACTTTTTATAGCCACAATATGTTTAATTTACTAACATACCTTACGCTACGTATATGAAAAGCAAATGCATATTAAAAACAATTGTTGTTAAATGCCATGATTTTTCTAATATATAAAATATACATTTAGGTATTTCATAAAAACACATTTGCAAATCAATCTTCAAAAGTTAGTTTTGTGTCATTTCAAAACCTAAAGTCATCAAATAACTGAAAATGACCCAGTACCACTATGGAGATAATTATACAAAATTTCTTATTAACAAAGATATCATTTGAAACATTTAAAACATCAATAAAGTTACTTATAAAAATATATTTAATATTAAAAAATTAAAAAACGAACATTTTGACTATAAGTTGAATAACAATTCCATATTTTAGCTATTGGTATATTATTTTAATGAGCGACATAAAAATTTAATCTTAGTGGATAAAATTCTCACTTGAGAACACAATACAATTAATTAATCAATGTTTTAAATGTTGATAAATCGTTTTCACTCATTCAAGTAACCTTAAGAATATATCTTAAAATTATGTCAAAATTACAAAACCAATCACTTTATGAATATTTTGAAACGATAGACTAAAACAAAATGTCAACACTAAACGGGAGAAATATTTTTTTAATTTACGATTGTAAATTGAAGCAGGAGTTTTAAAGTTTTATTTAAATTTTATTTATCAATCAGAAATTAAAGTTATGTTTTCTGGATATAAAATGTAAAACTACTATATTAGAAATGTAATACAAAATGTAAGTTTATATGAATAAAGTTAAACATTTTACACAATATTGAAATATATAAATATAGAGTAATGCAATGCATGATATATTTTTACTTTTGTATAGTAGATAAAAATTCCGACACTCGTAACAAAACTTTATTATTTATGTAGTCTATTATATTAAGCTACTATTTGGCAAATTACCGGAATACCTGATAATCATATTATTTTGTTGTTAGGTTGCTTTATAAATTACAAATATAAACATTTTTTATTACAAAAAATGGGTAGTAATAAAAATAATAAAATATTCAGAACGCATCTGCTATAATATATGCATAATATTATACAGTGAAAAGAATATTTTACGCGAAAGCCATGACTCTGCCAAAAGTCAGGACACAAAAATTAAAATTTATAAATACGAAGAAGCCAATAAATTGTGCATTATACTACTTCCTGATCTCATAATTTCATTCTATATACTCCATCTTGAACTTATACGGCTTGAATACTCTGCAATCACCACAGGGGTATATCAAAACGGCTAATACACAGAAATAAAATAAAGGTGTTTTTCGTAAAGGAGAAAAATTATGCACGCAATATTTGAAAAAAAGTAGATCCATTATGTGCGCAGCTAGCAGGAATACAATAGCCCCATGGATAGCCGTGTGATGCATTACAGGCGCAGGATCCGCATTATAAGTCATTTTAACTCTTTATAAAATGCGCTATTTCAAATCATTAGAATGTGTCTTTTTCCTTTTTTTACTCCTTTGCACCAGAGTTTTATGCCGACTATAAAATGGCGGGGTCGAGGTTGATCAACCCGGATGTCATTCAATCACAGTAACCTTCCACCCTCACCCCATTTACTCTCTCCTATCATATCGTTGCTGTACCATGACAGACAATATTAAAATCTACACAATATACTACTAGTTTAATATAGAAAAAGAATGGTAAGTTAGCCGTCAATGATGGATACTGTATCCAGTTCTCGTATAGAATCCTGATATTATGGAATTAAAAGGCCAATAATACTACCAGTTATTCCTCTCTTATTTTGAGAAATTAGATAATATAATACGCGATAAACTAATACATACTGAAGTTGAAGAAACATTAATCATAGTTCAAAGAAAAGTAATAAAGTGATATTCAAAGTTTCCAAATCTCCTGGGGGGGGGATTATACTGACAACTTTAAATATTTGAGTAGGATTACCAGCTATGACAACTTTAAGGATAAACGGAACAAAAATGTATGCTAAACTATGAGAAGTACTCCAAGAACACATCCCATTATGGTAATACCTAACCAAAATAGTCGTATTAGATCACAGAACTTGGATAAAGTATATATAATGAGATTATACATTTGAGATTACATAACATGCCATTCTTCGCCCTAGCATATATAACCCTGGATGTTTATTGCGAACGAAAAGAACTTACATTGAGAGAGCCCCGATCGATGATCTTGACCATGTTCCCATTGCTTCCCCCGTACAAGATGTACTGGGTGCCCATCCATCGGGCTACATAACCCTGTGGAGTGAGGAAAGAGAGATGGATACTGTCAGAAATATTTTAAACTGAGTGTTACGTGTGATATAGGGAATCAGCAACAATTATTTGATAATTAATAGTTGAAATATCTTAATCTAGGAATTAAATTGAAATATGCATGAGGAAATATTTTCATGAAATTTATAAATACTGCCCAAATGATAATTCATACGCATATATACGATATTCTACTATATTTAAAAGGAAATGAATAGAAGGGAGAAACGCGAGTAGAAAATGAGAAGAAAAAAAGTGAGCGAGACAGGAGACTGACAAAAATAGGGTGTTGTCTAATTTTAGAGGTTTTCTGGGGAGCCTTTCTAACGCTTTCCATTTAGGGTGTGAATTTGGAAATGTATATATGCTTTTAGAGTGTGTATTGTTTCGGATAACCAGAAAAATATCTTAATATGATTCCTAAAAATTGTATACTAGTGTTTCGTTAGAAAGTCTATAGCTCAAAAAGCATAATCTTTAATAATTAATGCAATTTATTAGATAATATTTTATGTATAAATAACAAATAAAAATAAAAAATATCGAAAAATAACGCAACTTATCTTGTACAAAATGAATTTAAAATAAGTATTGCGAATGATCTAAATTCAACAGAGACACCCTAAAATGCACCCCATGGAGTTCGTTCTTTGAAGCGTACAATGCGCGCTATAATTTTTTAATTCGCATTATTATTGTGTTATACTATAAAAGTAGCACTCCAAATCAAACCATTATTTTTATCAAAGTAGATAGAAAGATACGCGAGAGAAGAGACGAAAAGAGACGAAAGGCACTGGAAAGAAGGACCTCACCAAGGTTGGCATGGAGCTGGAGTCTTGTTCCAGCATTGCAATCGGTTTGGCGTAGTTGAGTTTGGTTGTTGAGTCAGTGCCATCGCGGAAGTCTCGGACGGCCTCGTCGTTGAATTTCCAAACCTACAATAAAGAGTTAAGTGAAGAAGAAAGTGGGAAGGTGAGATACATATGTTATATAAAATATGGAAGCCGTACTTACTGTGAAAATTAATAATACAAATGTCGAAACAAAAACTAAAGTAAAAAATTAGTGCTTTGAATTTGGCAAAAGCCAAACGATTTGGTTTTACTAGTATGCTACCGCATCACTAAATTAAAATTGAATAATGTCAGCAAGTATTTAAAATTTATTAACATGAACTGCAACAGGTAACTTTGAGCGCTTATTGCTATTTTTAATGTTGACTCAAATACAACGTACATACATCTATCTGAGAATTTTGTTTATATAACTTTGTTGTGTAATTAAAATAAATCTGCATAACATAATATATCAACAATTAAACTAATAGTTAATTTATTCCTTGTAGATCAATAATTCAATAATTTTTACACTGTGTTAATTCCCTCTCAGCATTAATAAATAAAGAACAGAAATTCCTTAGTGATCTAGAGACACAATAATGATAAACTTCTTCCAATAACCCCAAAAGGTCGGAGTACCTTTTATCTCTAGGGAAAAATATGTCCACATGGAGCGTTGTGTGAATTAATTATACAAACGAGAAGAATCCTCCAGATTGTGTTAAACGTGCGCCCATATTGCTGTCATTATCTTGTTGCTAAGCACGAATATATACAAGTCTTACAGTGACAGTCGATAAGGGATTTGAAAAATAACTTTTTCATCTAGTTACGATATGTATAAATTATGCAGTTATTTAAATTCCCAAAGAGGGATTTACAGGATAATTGTCAGAAAAGATTTTCCGATGCAGACAAATATATATGCATAGTCACTTAATTTATATCATAACAATTTTTGAACAATAAAAATTGTGTCAATCTATGTATTCCATAATAAAAGTGCAAATCTGCGGAGATAGTAGCTTGGTGTGCAGTGTATAATCTGGCTAAATGGAGGTTAAGGTATAGTAAAAACATACATATAAAAAAATTATTAGTTTATGTGTAGCAAAGATGTTATAATATTTAATATAATATACAGCATTTCGTACATAACTTTTGCACAAACAATCAAACATACACACACACATTTGAGTGATATTTTAATATTTGTTATGAAATTTAATATAGTGTGCTTACTAAGCTATTTATTAAATTTAATATATGCTCTTTTCGAGTAAACAGTTTCTAAATGGTATAATTCTTCGGACTTACTAAAATAATGATTATAAAATATCAAATATTTAATTCAACCTAAAATAAATATATAAAGCTAAACAAAGAAAGGAAATCTTTAAAATTTACACATATTTAGATAATAAAACACTATTCAAAAACATATACCATAACTTCTCCAATAAACACCCCCCCCCCCCAAATAAACATCCTTTGACCATCTCAAAAAACATCCTTTCACCAATAAACACACATCTCAAAAAAACATCCTTTCACCAATAAACATAATCTCCAATAAATGTCCTTTCACCAATAAACATAATCTCCAATAAACGTCCTTTCACCAATAAACGCACATCTCCAATAAACGTCCCTTCATCAATAAGAGCACATCTCCAATAAACGTCCTTTCACCAATAAGTGCACATTACCAATAAATATCCCTTCACCAATAAGCGCACATTACCAATAAATATCCCTTCACCAATAAGCGCACATTACCAATAAATATCCCTTCACCAATAAGTGCACATTACCAATATACGTCTCCTTATAAATAACCGCACATAACCAATAAACGTCCTTTCACCAATAAACATACATCTCCAATAAACGTCTCCTTATAAATAAACGCACATCTCCAATAAAAGTCTCCTTATCAATAAACGCACATCTTCAATAAACGTCTCCTAATCAATAAACACACATCTTCAATAAACGTCTTAATATCTCCTCATCAATTATGGTATTCATCAAATTGAGAAGAATACTGGTGAGACAACTTGACACACACGGAGTTGCGCATTTAAGTCAAAAGTTCGACTATTCGAATCTGACGAAAGTATTCATATCTACATAAACGGATAGTAGTACCACTAAACATGTACATATTCAATATGATGTATAAATAATTATTATTCGAGCGTTTTTATTTTTTTTACATATGCTTTCACATATGTATTTATTAAGTGCTTATCCATGTTATAATATCTTAATATAATCAATGAATTATATACCAATATCAATATGTATGCAGTTATGTCAATAGAGTCAGTTGAGTAATATATACATGACTTACTTGAAGAATGGCCTTTTCTCTTCGCCAAGAAGCAGTCACGATGTGATTTTGCTCCGGATCAATATCGATGGCGTCCGAACCGCAAATATGAGGACCGTGATATTGCCTAAAGAAAAGGTAAAACTATCTAAGTAGAAACACCTTTTTATGTGTTTAAAATTTCTTCATTATATCTTATCAATTAGTAAACATCACTTTGATGCTAATTATAGAGTCAAACAATGTATGTTACAAAAACACAAGTAGTGTACGTACAAAACATGAAAAACTATTTATAAAAACAAAGATTATCTGGAAAAGAGCTTATGTAATATATTACATAAATTTGTATTATGTTGACTTCAATATTTAACTAAAACCGACCCGAACACTTTCGATCATCTCATATCTATACATGTACGATATCAATTTATTTTGATATTTTGCGCAAATATAAAAATGAATACGCGTATTTAATTATACCCGAAGCTATTCTTTTGAAGATGGTATATATATAGTAAAATTAGCATTTATGTATAATAGCATACCCTTTAGAAATGAGTAATTTGCGCTTAATATAAATTTAGTTATAAAATACAGTTTACAAGTCTAAAAAAGTTTTAAAATAACGAAAGTGATCAAATACAGTGCATAAGAATAGAAGATGAGCAGTCAAAAAGAGATCTCAAAACTCACAGAATTAAGTTTCCAACGAAAGTTGTTGAGGACTCAAAGTGTACATACAGGAAACAACGTTTTTGGAGGAGAAGATAAACTAAAACTCAATATGTGCTCATAGTAGGCTTTGTGCCTATGTTGGATGTCAAAAAAGAAGCAGAGTTCTACTGCATATATACATACATACATCCACAAACATGTTTTTACACCAGAATTACTTACATAAACACTTGCCCAAGAGGAAGTTTGAATGAAATAAACAATAGCCCTCGAACAAAATAAACACCGGTAATAGCTTATACACTTATAGAGCAAAAATGTCCTTTTATGAACTTCAAACAAGCTTTATAAAGTAGTGCTTGTTGTGCTAGAAAAGGGATGCTGTATGTATACCTATGTGTCTATATCAGTACACATACTTCAATGTTCAAGCACATTGCAATGTTATTCAGATCAAATAAAGCAATCAAAGTCAACATTCCTGAATCAACTCGATGTTCATGAGGTGCAGGTGTAAATTACGAAAAGAAAGAACTTGGAGAAAATCGTCTGATAAATAATGCATTGACTAGTTTAAATTTATGTATATCATATAATATTACACAGAATAAAGAGAATTTAGCATAAAACTATTGTGTAGCAAAATAATTTTCAAAGCAATTTTTAAAATGCACTACCTGTATTGTATCACACTTAAATATACCTATAAAACAGCTTTATGATTTACAAGCAACACATTCGAAAAATCGAATAATATACATTTCGTGATTAAATGTATATTTATGTATTATGGTTTAAAAAAATATACAGGTTTTTCAGAATTCAACTATAAATTCACCGAAATAAGAACGCTTTTTGTATTATAGTTCATCCTCAAAAAGTAAAACCCGAAAACTAGTAATAAATATAAATAAATTAGAGTTTGTAACTTTATTTGTATGACGCATAACAGATTTCTACTATATATAACTGGATTTTATATTACTTTTATTATCTGCTACACTAAATTTACATTTTCAGCCATTAAACAGAGTACGACGGATGCATAATTTCCTCAAGTTGTATTACTTTCAAAGGTATTTTTGAATCTTTTATTGCAGTTCATCCTTCTGATAAGTAATAAAGTGTCAAAGGTCATTGTAAATTCGCGCACGTAGCCTGTACTCCTTTTTAGCTATATACCATTTTATACCAAATAAAAGTACGGTATTATATACGACAAGATAATGCATATTATATGATGTAGACACTTAAAAGAATAAAACTGGCATACGCTAAGCTATATTCAATTTTAAAAGTAAAGTGAATTAAAATAAATTAAAGTAAAATTACTAAATGAAAAAATAAAATATCTTGTTCGTTAGCATGTACTTTAAATGGTTTTTTACGCAAATAGACTATTATTAAATCTTACTTGTCAAAATAATATCCACTGAAAACACAAGTAATCTAAAAGATTTTTCATATAAATTGTGCAACAAACCCCAATCCTTTGACGCGATAGATAAACATTATTGGGTTACCTAAAATTACTTCATAGCACATTTACCAATAAATTCTAGTATATAAATTAAGTCCACTCCAGCGTTTGCAGAATGTGTTTTTGTGATATGCTTTAATTTCAATCATTATAGAGTCTATAACAAATATGCAGCATAGAAAATAAATATAAATTGCAGAAATTATGCATTTAACACTATGACGACCACTCATTCATATAATATTCTTATTGAAATTTAATCAACGGTAACATACGTTATATAGCGTGATATATAAATGATTATATTTATCCAATGTGTTCTTTTATAATCCTTAAAATTATGATACTTCTAATTATTTACTAAAAACTTGGTATAGTTCTATGTATATTTAAATTTTTGATATCACACTATATTAATAATTCAAAATAAAAATTATCGACCCTTTAAAATAAATTAATTAAAAGAATTTAATAGATATCAAAACCTTTTATTTTAGCAACCATTTGGGTCAACGTTGCTTTTTGGGTTATAAGACATTTGAAAATATGTGTGCATAGAAAAATTAACGGGAAGAGTTTAGAAATAAATATAAATTAAATATTACAAAATATTATATTAATCCAGTTAAACTGTGGAAATAATTTAGTTGATTTAACGTATTAATTAATAAAACATATCTATTATATAAAGTTAACATGTGTCTATAGTGCACGCGCTGACTAAAAAGATAATACGAAGCAATGCAGCACTTTAAATTACCACTCAAATAAAAACATAAATTATTTGAATAAATATAACAAAGAATTAGAACAGTAAAACTGATCTAAATAAAATACATTTTAAACGTAAACATATATTGAACACAAACACAAACACTAACGAGTATAAATTCACTTATATTTCTTGCAATATGGTGGGTAAGCTTAATATATACTTATGTTCAATATGGAATCAAGTGTGATAGACTTTGAGATGATCGTAACAGTCACATTGAAGTGGGTTCTTCATCTCACACACGAGTGATCCTTTTTTCTCTACAAAATATTTTCTTGTAAGACCTGCACAGAGCCGATATTAAACGGTGCAGATGGCTGCAAATGGTCAACCTGAATTAATACGTAAAACGCCGATGTTTGATGGGAGATGAACTATTAATTAGTTGATTATAATCGTATTAATGGAGTGCAAATTCTCCTTTAACAAAAGAAATTGGTTTTACATGGAGATAAAAATCATAAAACGTATCTTCTTGAAGTAAGGTACCTGAAAAGAAAGTTAACTCTAACAAGCGCTCTTTTGCGCTTTAAGGTCCAGAGGTGCTCCCTCCTTCTAGTTTTTAAGTTTCCTTGTAAAGTAGATAAACTTTGCCTCTGATTAAACCATGATGTTTTGTAGCATATTCCCTCGAATAATGATCAAAGACAATTTAAACAATAATTGGTTCACATGACAACCCATTTGGGTGCACAATACTGAATATGACGCTAATTTTAGAAAAAGTTACAGAGACTTATATTACTTTAAAACTTGCAGAAAAAAATTGAGAGGGGCCCCCGGTATGGATATGGTGTTAAAGTCTACGTGAGGAGCTTTTATGAGCTGTATCCATCCTTTTTGTAAAGAAATAACAGAGCAAATAATTTGATAAAACGAGGTAAAGTAAATATTGTAAATAGACAAGTAAATAAAATGCACAACGATTTATTTTTAACATTGTTTATTGAAGTACAAATTAGGTATATTTCTTTGTTACATATAACATTTTTAAAGAATATCTAATAATGCAATACAATTTTGTTAATCTCTATTTTAAGCGCTAAATGTATCTTTAAAATATGTTACCCTCTTAAACGAAGAATATAAAAGACGAAAGTTGTAAAGTTTTTTCTTCAACAAACTATTTCAATAACGAATCTGAACATTTTAACAACTACGTTTGTCGAAACGCATAGACAATTTTTCTTATAAGAAAGTGAAACATGACGTATATATAAAATATAGAATTTTGAGCGCATAGTTTCGGATAATTATTTTTAAATTATGTTACGAGATCTAAGAAGATAGAGGAAATCGGTTTCAAGCGGTTTATATTACTCTAAATGATAATCGTGCCTCATTATTTATCAAAATATGAATTAGTACTATATTATTAAAAATATACTTAAAAGATAATTCTGCAGAAAATTGCGCTAAACTTTCAATTGTTATTGAACCAGAAAGTTTACAAAAAGAATTTAAATATAATTATATGTATTAGAAAAAATATAAAATTAATGCAAAAATCGAGCGTTTACTTTATTTAAGATGTAATTAATACATTAACTAGTCCTTATTATAGTATATAAATTATATTAAAATGTTAACCTGTTAAAAATTATGGTAGAACACCAAAAGTATCAGTAGAAATAAACAAACATTAGCTATACTAAACGTTTTATAAAATTCATGCATGCTTAAGAGCTTGTTAAGCAGTATAAATGAGATTCCTTTGCAATATTATAATACATGCTTTAGCCAACAGTAAACCTTCTTTTAATGGAATGTTAAATAATACGGACTTAAAAGTAAAGAAAAAAAGTGACAAGTTAGTAAAAAATATTCACATCTTTATTTTTTTTAAGGAAATTGATCTGTCATCAAAAGGGTTAATCGGATTCTGTCATTTAAATGACCTATCAATCATTATACCAGTCTTTTATTTATGTAATTAATTTTAATATAAATATAAAGAGAGCTATTTTACGGATCATAAGTAACATCACAGAAAAATTCTCATTCATTTGAAGTATCTTATACGACAATTCATATATCACATAAAGAAATAAGAAAGCCAAAAAAAGCCATAGAGAAGAAATTATAAAACAATTTCAAAAAGACAGTATATAATCAAAAGTGGATACGCAAGGGCGCCGCCATTTTACTAAAACTGACGGAAATCATTGCAGCAGGCCAACTTGAAGCCGGATATTAATCTCTGCTATGATTTCATTTTGTTGAATAGTTTTTGCAGGGAGCTTTTAAGTTTTTTCATTACCGGTTCTTAAAATAAAAACTTTTTTATCTTAAAAGTAATTGTTGCCTGCTGTTATTTTTGTTGATATTGACAAGGCTGAAATCTAAACAATTATGTTGGGGTTCACTTTTAGCTGTGTGTAAAACAAAGAACACGTATTCTTCGCAGAAGATTTCAATTACACAAATTAATTAGAACAAGAAGCTAGAGTTTCGGGAAGAAAACTCTTTTCTGCTAATCGTTAGGCTCGGAAAATATAACTTCTTAATTAATTATAATCGTCGTTTGTATGAAGCTTCAAACTTGTTTTTGCTCAGCAAACAAAGGTTTTCTGGCGAGGAAGCATAAAGTTGAATAGTCTTCTGTTCTGGAGACATATATTTCCTTCTGAGTGATCGGTTCACACGGTTACATACGAAGAGAATGTTGACAAAAAAGTTCCATCTACTACATGTTGCCAGTATAACATATTTTCTGCAGGTAACTCGTTTGATAAAGTATATTCACTGCAAGAATAATCGCACTTATAAAAATCCTTAAAAAGCTTGATAACTTACAACCTGAAAAGTGGTGTGCGTAAATACTTAATAAAATATTTATTAGATGAGAAAAGGGCAAATGGTGGATTAGAGAAATAAATTATTGATTGCTGTATAACATATTTTCTTATAATTATTTAATAACAGATATGAGGCTAATAGACGCAATTTCAACTATAGCTATATATAAGAGATAGATAATACTTAGCGAGTTTCGAAATACCGATTTACAGGTCTTTAAGGAGAGTGTTATAGCGTAATGGATAACGTGCTAGTCTAAAACCTAGTCTACTTATTTGGCGGTTCTAAACTCATTATAAGCCCTCTCCTGGCTATAGTTGTATTGCGTCCATTACGTTTATATTTGTGATCGAATAATAATATAATCTCGTTCAGTTGACTATCACATGTTCACTATTTTCTAATTGTGATGACTATAGAGAAAGAATAATTATAGTTTTTGGTGTTGACTATAGTAATGACTGATTTTGTTGAAAAATATATTGCTAAATTTTAAAGCATTGCAATAATCATTATTAGGTATATTAATGTTTTCTAATATTTTATATCATTAATAGCATTAATAAATATAATTTGAGGCAGATATTTAAATAATCATCCATAGTAACTACTAATTTCGATTTTAAAAAGTCATATTGATACGAATTCTAATTATTATGCTGAAAATGCTATAATTAATAAATGATAACAATATATCATCGATAGATTTATAAGTTTTTTATAATTAAAAAATGCTTAATAAGCGTACCGTAGATTCTTTGTGAAATTATTTACAACACTATTGGCTAATTTTGCCTGACAATAAAAATTCATGAAGGTCAGTAATGATAGTCAAGTCAAGTTTGCTTCAAAGAAGAACACTTACTAATTTCTATTATGACTTGTACATAGAGCTCAGTATACTATGGTGTAAATAGGGCGGACTAGTATTATGTAATCAGTAAACTTGACTTAGATAGAAAGGTCAAAGTTTTAGCGGTAATATATAATGATGTATATAGACATCCTAAATAGTTGCAGCCTATACTAAAACTATCAGCATTGAACTCACATCAATGAAAAGAACAAACCAGTGATCAACTGATCGCTTTAAACGGGTTATTAAGTAATTAAACACCTTTAGAACAATTACAATATCACATATTTCATTGAACTATATACACAGGAAAGATAGGTGCAACGTTGTGTAGGCTTTAATCAGTGAGATCAATAAAACAAATTCAAATATCACACCAAACGATAATCACTACTCAAGTATGCAGAAATCTGCGGTATCTTTTCCTTACCTTGAGAAATCAACTATTAGTAAGATTGTAAGCATATATATATATTTCTTACGCACAAATAACAGACGAGGACAGTACTAAGGCCACTAAATATAAAATGTCGGATTTTATTTGGTTCAGTGTCTCTACATATGTACATAATATTTACATTTTATTAATTAGGCGAGTGTATATACAACGTAATATTCTGACAGACAAGATTTGCGGAAACTGAGTTTTTGAGACAAAAATGTCGATATCATTTGCATTGCCAAACAGATGTGTACCATCGTTTAGTCAAATTATGAATAGATAATACTTAGTTTTGATTTATTGATTAGCTCTGCTGATTAGTAGATAAAAATTATATCAAATTGTTCTTAGTAGGTGCTAGAGTATATAGCAAGTTAAATTGTTCAGTTTCCATACCCTGCATGTACATACTGCATATTAAAAGTTATTCATAAAAAATGGGATGTTTGAAAGCAAATAACGAAACAAAAAACATAAATAAGGGCAACATTTGTTAAACTTAACATATTGATATTATAATAGATTATATATTGTAACTAATAAAAAAAATGTAAAAGTAACTTTTAAAAAACAAAATTCTTGACTATTGTTACACAAAAACTGTATTTCTTGTGCCAAAATATGGCACGTAAATAATAAAATGTTACAACATTCTAAAATTCTTTTATATTTATAATATATATGATGACCATAAGTGTGCGTGCTAAAAATGAAAATAAGTCGTAATTTTTGTTATTGGAAATATTCTTCATCCTTGCTTATCATTTATTCGAATACTATCAATGCTTCCCTTCCCCAGAATAATAAAGTATATTTATTTATAACACTAATAAGCAAACACACAAAATCCTAAAAAGGATTACATTATGTTTATATTGCAACTTTATACAGCATAATAATAAGTATACATAATCAAAACATTTTACAAGTTTAACTATAATTTCTGAAGTTCGATCAAAGTCGTATTGTAATATACAGATAGATATAAACATAATCAAATTTTAAATAACGAATAATTGAAAACAATGAAAACTGCGACGTCAATATGTTAAATTTTACGCATTTTATAAATAAAAAATGCAAATAAATAATATATCTTATAAAGCGTTTTGATTTTTACTAATTGATGCATCGTTGTGAATGAGATAAAAAAATTGCTAAATAATATTTATCTTCGCGTCAATAAATAATCCATATATTATTCTTTTAATTCACATATATATCGGAGAAATATTGCACCAGAAAATTGATAAAATTGGAACTTAAAATAAGACCATTGAAAAATTCAATCGTTCATACATTAAAAAAGTCTAGTTTTGTTTAGTAATAATTTTATCTGTGTGCTGCTTCCATAAATTTCAAAGAAATCCTTCAATTTTAGTCCAACTTGTTCTTTCTGTGCATGTTTTATTATTTTCAGAAATTCGGTTAGCTATTATTTATGGAATCTTACCCGATTTATCCATACTTTGGCATATCAATTTTTTAGTATTATAAAAAGCACAATTTTTCTCCTCCGAATTCAGGCAACTTTTTTTATTTATCTTCTTGTGCTATGATATCATTATAATAATTACATTTAGAATATTACTCAATAGATAGAGAAAATATTATCAATCTTCACCAAATAGAATGTTGATATCGATCGTCCCAGATTTGGACCGAGTCGTCCCATCCTCCGGAGATGAAGAGATGCGAGTAATCCGGCGATCTGTCCCCCCAGGGATGGTACTGGATCCCACAAATACGCATCACGTGACCGTCCATTTTCCCCGCAGAGTGACTGCAAAAGCGAGCGAGGGTTGTAGTAGTATATAGACTGGTGTTTGAGTCACAGCGAGGGACATGTAAATTTGAATTTTCTCAATGAAAAAATATTCGGCCAACATATAAAAAATCGACTATTAGATGTCTTTAACAAATAATACAATTTCGTATATTTGTGGAAATCGTTAAATCAATTGTTTTTACATACTATAGCTTATAAATATATATTTTTTATTAAATATATAAAAGTAAACAGAAACAGATATATATTTGATTAAAACAATGCAGTAATTTGTACAAGGGATACGAAATTAGTCTTATGCTCTTACTTATAAAATATTCTTTAAAATTAATTATATTTTAACGAAAAATTTATTTCAATGTACATGTTTCAAGACAATGTAAAGAATAAGTCTCATAATAAATAAATTAAAAGTCAAATACAAAAATAGCAAAAACACAAGCAAATTGTGGCTATGTAAAACGTAAATAAGTATAGAAAACATGCACACGTCAAAATGTGTGTATTTTAAAATACCCAAGACTAAATATTCTTCAATATATTTTAACTGCTGATAACAAAGGGAATCTTCAACTCAAATATTAAAATTTAATTTATATAGGACAATACAACATTCGTTTCTAAACTAATTAATATTTTTAAAAGCAAATTTACATTTTGATTGTGATTGTCAGATAGAGTTGTCAAATATTTGATTCTCCTTTAAGTGGAAATAAAACTTGCATTCCAAAATAACTTCAAACTGAAATAATTACCAACGCACGTGAAATTTCTTTCGAAACATTTTATTATTCATTCTTTGGATTCAATTAAAATTATATTAACAGTTTAACGGCCAAGGTGGGTAAAAAATACCCAAATTCTGAATTCACTCTCGTGGATCTCTAAGTTCTCAACCAAATGAATTGAAACTCCCTAAAATTTTGTTTAGATATAATTATTATTTTATATAATATATATTCTAAAACTACTGCGTTTCGTCAGTTGTATTTCAATAAATATTATTATTATTATATACACAAGGTATTTATTAATCTATATATGGATTTTTAATAAAAATTATTGTATCAATTAAATCCTGTAGCCCTTTTTTATCAATATCTTTAATGGCTGTATTATGTATCATCAATATCATTTTATTTTTTATTTTAAGGAGCTCGTTTCTTGGCTTTCATGTTTGTGACACTGTCGTTTTTGTTTATAGATATAATTAAGTGGAAGAAGAAACAATTTTCATCAAAATTGACCCCATTTAAAAAGTATCTCGAAACCTTTTTAAAAATTCACCTTAGGTGCATTTTGTTCTTTAGCGCTTAGTGCTTGGTGATAACGTTGTTACCCAAAACTAGCTTTTTCATGAATTTTAACCTGATTTTTTAACGGTCAAGTATATAGGCCTATTCTCTTTAGCATTAATGACTAAAGCTGTTAGCATCTCTCCAGCTAATTCCTGACGCTCTTGTCTTGGCTTGACGATGCTACAGCATCTTTAATTTTCAATAAATATTAAAATTAAAAATATTTAATTGGTTTAAATTTTAAATTTTATATTTACAAAATGATTTATATCACCTTAACTACGATTCAATAAACTTAATTTTAGTAAGGAGTAAAGTGAAAAGATTGTCAACTGGAAAATATTATTTTTATTTATTATTAAGAAATATATGGTTTTTCTGTAACTATAAATAACTTAAAATGAAGCAACTTGCGGTTGTAATTATTTTTATATATGCCACAGTTTCCGCATATGCAGAAGCTGAAAATACAACAACTATAGTCAAGGCTATGAGTGGTGCGGTAGGCGAGCCTGATTTTATGCCATCTATAACAAATAACAGTACTGGCGGCACTGATAACACAACAACAACAACAACATCAACAACAACAACAACGACAACAACAACAACAACAAAACCATCAACGACAACAACAAAAAAACCATCAACGACAACAACAAAAAAACCATCACCGACAACAAAAAAGAGACCAACAACGACAAAAGAAATATATATTCCGTTTTATGTGGCTCTAAAATTACACAATGATCACCGAAGAAATGTAAATGTACTACCAAAAGATGGATTTCTTCCCTACGTTCAGTGGGACAGAAATTTGGCAAAAAAAGCCAAAAAATACGCAGAAAGGTGTAGTAGTAATCCCGAGGGAAAAAAAGCTGCAAATACTTTAGTATCTCGTAATGGTACTATAGAGTATGCAATGGAATTTTGGACCAAAGCCAAACCAAATTATTTTGTTACTTCAAATTATTGTAACGCTACAAAAATTACTTGTAGACACTATACGCAAATAATAAATAAAGCTCTTAATCTTATTGGATGTTACGTTGCTCGATGTTCCAAAAATGGAAAAAATCATTTTACAGATTTCCTCCACCACAAAAAAATAACTGGTAAACGTATTTATTACGCTATTTGTTTCTATAACCCAGCACAGTATCCAGGAGCACCACCTTACAATTCAGCCAATAAGATGTATTTTTTCAGTTCCTTTTTAGCCATTGTGCTATGCTTATTATTGTACAATATCTAAACTACTTTTGGATGTTAGATAGTTATTTAGTACATTGTATTAAGTATTTAAGTGGGAATATGCTTGTAGTTATATTAACATTTCCCAATTTATAATAAATATATAAATTTTGGCAACATGACAAATGTTAATTTTTTATTTAGTCAGCCTAACGTATGGATGGAGGTATGTTTTTATAGTTTCAGATTATGAAATCTTTACATCAAATAAATAATTTTTTCTTTCTTTTTCGTTAAATTAAGGAAAAAGCGATTCATATAAAATAAAAAATAGGCGTAGTGTATATAGTTAATAACATAATATAATTTAGTGTATAGATAAGTTCAAATAAAAATTATATCTATTTACAGATAGTCGTTAAACAACTACATTTGATTCTGAGTAAGACTTATAGAATCAAGTAAGGAATAACTTTAATCATTACTCTATGGTCATCGATGCTAGGCTAGAAGTAGATGAGATTGAGATCAACATAGCTTAATTGTTGATAAAATTATAAATTTTAATTATGAATTTCCGGATATATAGAATTGGATTATACCGTCTGTGAAGAGAACACGTTTTAGAAATAAATATAAACATAAATAAATAAAACATATACAAAATATGAAATCAAAAAAGACATAAATAGTAAATAAATAGTAAATAAACATAAATATTAGAATAACATTAAAACACATTGTTTTGAAATATATACATCTTTTTTATTTATAATATCACGAAAAATGTTGTGTACAATGAAAAAATAAATGTACAGAGTGTTACAATATATATATAGAATTGTCCGATAGTCTCGATCAGGTGACTGAATACGTCCGCCTTATGTTTATTGCGCCACAAGAATTCATTTAAATATGAGCGAAACAAAGCGTCAGCTGTTCAATAATATCGCTTCAGCTTCAACGGATTAACTTCAATGATTAAAGAAAACGGAAACTGATCACAATCGGAAGTGCTTTCGATACATTCGAAAACATTACCTTACAATTATAAACTTAAACAAATATGACCTATGTATGCTAGCTATTATTTTTCAATGTACGCACTATTATTCATTCATGATATCATAAATCAATAAATAATTTAATTTATTAGTTATTTATAAATAAAGATATTTATTTAAATGACTATATTCCTGATATTAAAAAAGTATTACTTTTCTATACGGACAAGAATTTTGCACAATTTTCGCTGTAATATTTTTATGAATTCTTCAGTTTAGACGTATATCTATGTTCCATATTGATCTATACATTTATGCATTTTAAATAGAAAGTATTAACATTTATATCTTGGGTACCATTTTTATATCAATTTCTTCGATGGCTGTACTATGTATCATCATTTTAATTTGTACATGTTTTTTTTAATCTTGGCGTTCTTTTTATATAATTTTTTATTGGCTTTTATTTTGTATAGATAGCAATTGATTTTTTGAAAATATTTCTATATTGATATTATTTCATGCATACAACGTAAATAATAATAATTTATTTATTAAGAAAATTTCGAAATAGTATAACAAATATTCTTGCATAATTCGTCGTTATGATTATTCTCATATGATTAAATTCCAAAGAAATTGTATCTTTTCTAAATAGTATAAGTTATACGCAATTTTTTAGATTTTAGTTTAAACTTTTGAACATGGAAATTTAATTTTTATCAAAATTAAGCTTAAACTTATCTTTCCTGTCAAAATTGTTAGTTTTTGATTTAATCTCATATGATGTTCTGTCTATTTTTCTGTAGTTCGTTTAATTTCCACTTAAATAAATAAATGAATCTATTTCATGGCATATTGGTAGGTAAGACTGTTGTACTGCATTTATTAATTAGACGATGCGGTAGCATCGTCAAGCCAAGAACAAGAGCCTCAGCGATTAGCTTGAGAGATGGTAGCAGC
>JAYRBW010104258.1:0-19098 GCA_036023295.1 Invenusta paracnida
ACATTCATTTAATAAGGCGGAATGGGAACAACTGCGAATCTTAATTTGTTATAAGGCAAAATGGGAAAAGGCAATTTTGGGAAAAGGCGAAGTAGGAAAAGGCAAAATGGGAAAAGGCGAAGTGAAATGACATACGTTCGACGAAATTGCTGTAATATGTTCATTTTTTCTTAATCTTTTGTTCTCATATCTGTTGTTAACTTTAAAGTTTGTATATATCATGAATACATACATATTTATCTATTATATAGGTGTTTTAATATGAAACAATAACACAAGCAATTTTGGCACCTTTTTATAACAGTTTTATTAAAAGCAGAAGTACTTTATTTTATATTATCTGAATATTTCATTTTTGAACTCGTTTCTTGGCTTTCATTATTGCGATGCTCTTGCTTTTCATAATTATTTGTTCTACTCTCATAATTCCTACATTCTTTGCGTCATAATATCTGACCAATCTAAAGTTTGAGAGAAAGTCATTCCTTATCGTACGATCACAGATATTCAGGTACGAAAGTTGCCCATATTTATTTAAAAGTTGATATGAGATTTGGACTAACTTTTACTTTCCTTGCGCTAATTATTATCGGCTAAAAAGTAATATTGTAAAGTTACCCATAAGCACAGCTTACATAAAAAGATATTTTGTATTTGTAGTTCTAAAGATTTATTGTAGCATGATTAACTATGAAAAAATGGTTTTCCACAACGCTGTTGACTCTAAATTTCTAATTAGATCAAAATGCAAATGTTCTAGAAATTGTATTGATACATTTGTTTGATGATGTTTCTATTTAAATTACTTAAACTCAATGCTACTTAATAAATTTAGATGAAACAATTGCTCATTATTAACAAAGATTTATTTTGCTAATATCGATTTACTAATCAATACTCCGGTTAAATATTGAAAGTTAAGCAAAGATGTATGTATTGACCAAAAATACTCTCAACAGCAGATAACAATATCATAAACAAAACGGGAATGGGGATTATAAAATGGGGGTTAAATACACGTCGACTTTTCATCCAGTTCTGCCCATTTATCCATTATTTTATTTATTTCCCCTTATTTAACGAAACAATTAATCCTTTCAACGCTCCCGTAAATAACTCGTGAAAGATAACTGTGACATATAACGAACCTATCTCCCCCCCCCTGCGCCTCTGTTGGCTAGAATCCCAGGTGGAGATCACCCAAAGGAACCGACAGTAAAGATAATTCGAGAATATTATTTGTGTTGCGTTCCTGTGTGTATTCAAATAATCAATTTTTTCACAAAATCAGCCGCCCTGAATAAAAAAGGAAGACTTGTGCAAATCTAAATTAGCGCCTTTTTTGTAAAGCGAACGACTGCTTCTTCCTCAACTTTGTATTTCTTGTATTATTAATATTATTATTATTATTATTATTATTGACTATTTATGGCTCGGTAAATAAATACTGCGTCCTGCGGTTGACGATTTCACAGATTTATGACGTTCTCTCTATAATAACCAATATCAGTTGTTCGACGTGTGTGTTTATGTGAGCAAAGAGCTATAAGTAGAACATGAGACGATGCTGGTGTAGAGAGCGGGAAATGTTATCACTAAATTAAGATTATCACACTAACCTTTGTCATGATGTGAGAATTCGCAGTTGGCGCAAGTCACAGTAGAAATTAGGCGAGGATTCGGGGAGGGTGGGCGGTTCATCAATTAACAAAAATAAAAGGAACACTACCGCTCTAAAGTCTGATTACGTATAGGAGGATGGATGGGTGGGAGAGATTTGAAACAGTTTATTAGAATTACTATAGTTCAATCGCACCTTTGGGTTTTACTTTTATGCGTGTATATGCATATTAAAAGATACAGGAAGAAAATTTGAAAGAGTTTTTACAGTGTTTTTTAACGATTTACGTAACATAGGTATGAAGAAATTATTACAATCGATAATCCATGTTCAGGAAGCAGAATATTATACAGAAACGCTGCAAAGTGGAAAATCAATACTGTCAGTGCGAATGCGAGGTGCTTACACTAAACTTTATATTACCATTGTGAGCAAACGGCTAAATATATTTTTAAATTTTACAGTTTTCAGTATTTGTAGCTTTAAAGTCTTCCCCCATAAAGTAATGAATATACAGAGCGTCGACTCCAAGATGGTTGCTATGCAACAGCTTAAATAATGTGATTATTTTTCTTAAGTCCATTTTAACTGAATGAAATATAATAACATGAGTATTAATCTTATTAAATATATTTGTAATACATACTTTTACGTTTGGAAAGTTACAATATCACAACTTGAGCAGTGTTAGCTTGCGTGACTTTTCCAAAAAAATAAAGTTCTACAACTTTTTTGCGCCACATTTCCCATAATGCAACCACAGGTGTGTCACATGACCATGCACCCTAAAAGTTGTAAAACATGTTTTTTAAGAAAAAAACATGTTTTGATCGAATTCAACGAGATTTCTATTTAAATAATCAATAATATACTAAATGATATAAGTGCAATATAGATATTACAAAGTTCGAAAAAACATTTAAATGAACAGGGGAGTCTATTATAAGCCCAACCTCCTCGATGGGGAATCGCAAGATCTTATGGATAATAGGAAGTAGAGGAACTTTGGCACACTAGCCTATTATTTTAGAAATTCAAACGGAAACAGTTTGAAAGATTTCAAAGACGACTTTACCTGTTTATCTAAATTAATTAAATTCTGTCGAAACTATTTACAGTATCATTGTGCAATTTTTGAAAAGGAACTTTAAACTTAGAAGAGTCATCATTAATATAATGCAACTAATAACATTTACATTAGTGTGATTATATCAATTAGACTTATAAACATTCGCCATCGTGTGGCTTCAGGCCTATACACATTTAGTTGCAACATCAAAAGATGCCTCTTGCATATTATAAATGTAATAATATAGCTGTTGGGGTTAACCTTTGCTGTGCCTTATATAATATAATATGTACCTTATGCATAGTGTGTCCTCGTAAAGTTTAGTAAATCACAATGCCATACTGTGTAAATATTCAGAAGCTAATGTTTTAAATTGGTGGTTCCATAATCTTTAATACTAAGAGTTAAAATATGTATAATTGCACGCAGATGAGGTCTATTTCCAGTTGTATAACTTGCACCTGTAAGATTTACAACATTAAATTAATCACTTAAGCATATAAGAACATCTAAAACATTTATATTGTCAATATTCGTTCGACATCAGTTATGATATGGAAATATTTGCGACTCCGCTTGTTATAATGATAATAATGATATAATAATAATAATTTTTTGTAACCTTCAAAATGTTTCGCGGAAATCTATATTTTATTTTCTATTGAAATAAGTGCTTTGTCAGTTGCTTAACAATTTAGTGTTCTTGTTAAATTATCGGAATTTATTGATCATTTGATAAAAATTTACAGCTTTTTCTGGTATTCAAAATGTCGGTCAACTTAAATATTAAAAGAGAATATATGTCAAACCATTTTAAACAACTGTATATATGTATCTCTAGATTGATAAGCTTTTTATTAAACGTTTTCGTGCTACTGGTCATAATCTATGTTTAAGAGTTTCATTAATATTGCATTGCATTGCATTGAGTTGAGTAAACACGTACATATATATATAAAAAACCGAATTTAAAGTTCATCTTCAAAGTGTATTAAACAAGTTTTCTTTGTCGATATATTTACAACGTATAAAACAGTCGATATAATCTGACTAATGCGAAAAGTTTTACTATTTTCAATGCTAATGAAGTTATAACCGTCCATGCAAATCTAACAATGATGAAGTATATTATAGTTCAAAAATATGTCAAATACATGTTTTCTGGATTTTGTAAGGCCATGATAAAATTCCACCTAAGTAACAATTAAATAATAATTCCATTATATACAATTAAATATGGTTCTAATTAAATGTCTGCGTATTGGGTTCAAACCTATAGCTATAGTGGAAGTAATATTATGTATACATTTACACATAGCAAAACACTTTAGGGTAACATTTGAAAACACCTCAATTTCTAAATATCACACTCAAATTAGGCTTTCTTTAATAAAAGGGAGGCTTCATTTAAAGTTTCTAATTTTGCGATCTAAATAATATGATATTGGTACCTATACTAAACACCTTTTTATTTATCAACACAAAACTGTAAATGTTTTTTTTCTTCAGCAAAACATTAAAATGCGTGATTATTTCAGTTAGATATTTTAATATGATTAACATATATACCTACCAATAGCTGATTCTGGTATAAGTTCTCGAAATATTAATTCACAAAAAAATAATTTGTTTCCATTTTTCAGTGAATTCTTCAGTACCTATTTTATTTCAACTTCAGTCTCAGTATTACAAGTCTTTGGTCAATATTTAGAAACGGATTATACATAACCTGCGCCACTGATTATTTGATTCTAATTCTTGCAACCTGAATGTAAAGTGTTTATATGTATGTGTATATAGTAGGAGTGAGTGTATGCCCTGCGCATAGGTCATATTGGATCCGGTGTTTGCAAAGGGATTGGCGGCATGTTCGCCCTGAATTAACTTTACGTGCTTAGTTGTATTGAACTGCACTTTCCACGACCTACATAATATTAGCTATCTACAGAATGCGCGTTTTCTAAAAGTGGAATCATTAACGATTCCAATGTTGATACCAAAAGTCGGAATCGGTCGGCGTTACCGTGGTTACATTAAGTATAGGTCACGCATCTGATTCACGACACGCCTCTGCTCGAGTCAAATATTGGCATAAATAATATTTACCTTCTTCGTTGTTGTAATGTGTTCACCGATTCGTTTGAAATGTTTAGTCTACATCGATTTACTTTAAAATAAATCGTTCGTTTTGATGCTCCAAAAGTTTCATGATTTCTGCAAAAAGAGCGCTTTTAAACGATTCCACTTTTAGAAAACGCTCATTAAATAAACGTACGATGACAAAATAAATGTTAAAATGATAACACAAAAGCTATACATATAGTGAACCCTCATTGCACCTTCCACGAATTATATTCATATACAGGATGGCCCAAAAGTTCATAGAACGCAATATCGATTACTAAGCAATTGATAACCTTAAATGGTGATATCTGTCATGGAAACGGGGTCATATGAGGTCAAAATTGCAGAAATTTGGGAAATGAAGTGATTTTAAAATGATCTTCTAACATTTACCCTAGATGGCCCAACTGCCTAAGAGAGATATGATAAAGCGATCACAACTTTGCCGGTGGCAGTATGTTCGCCTTTAAGCGATGCCGAAGCATCAAGGTCATTGGTTGCTTAGTTAACCAGATAATACATATTTCTATTCTACCGTTATATTCTGTCTCAAGAATTTTTGGTTAAATATAATTAAATAAAGTATCACAATATATAATTCATACTACGAGTAATAAGACATTTATCCATATTTATCAAAATCAATAAAAGTTACTTAAAACATAATTATCGGATTTTGTAGATTTCATTTAATAAAGAAACCAATATAACAAGGAGAGAACGGTTTAATACTGATCCAAAAATATAGTTTTTAACTTTTAATATGAAAAATGAGGCAGGGCTGTGTAATCAATTTAATTTGCTTTTACAATCACCTCATATATTATCACCTTAATGCACTATAATAAATAAAAATATATTCTACCAGGCATTAAACCTATATTATTTCGGCTCATACATTTTGATATAAAAGGTTAGCTTCTATAATAATATTCGCCTTAAATGCGCTAAATTTCCCTTCAAACTGGAAAAAAAGAAGCGATTTCATAAACTGTTTTTAATTTCCCAACCCTTTTAAATAGGGGGTGACATTTAATGAGCTATTAGTTGACGTGCCGAAGCGAGGAACAGAAGCGCCTGAAAATGTTTGTGAGCCGTCAATCAATTATAAGAATGACATTTTCTGACTCTTTTTTTCGTTCTATTCATACACGTATATATGCATATATATATTAGGTCATGCATGCATATTATGTAGAAAATAATTCATACACAATAAAATAATTAAAAGTCTGTATTTCTCTCCATTTTATTGACAAATCATGCCTTTTCTGACACTTCCACAAACAGGAGCAAGCAGTCTTTCGGCCTTATTAAGGCGGTGTATTGACACATTACATTACACGATCAAGCAAAGGAAGGGGCACAATTGAACCCATTTATATATTGCTTGCTTTGTAAATACAACTCCTTTGCGTTAATATAAAAGTAGGACACATTATATCGGTGAGGCGGGGAGGGGCAGAGGGACTACTTCCACAGTTGTGGTGGAATACTTTAACTGAACAAATGGAGCAATTTAAGATTCCGTGGCTTTTCCCAAAATAGATCTTTACAAGATTCAGCACTATCTTCACCCTGTCCAATCAAAAGAGGGCAGTCACGTGAGTGATTACAATATAGCTAAAAAATGCACCCATTTGTATAAAAAGGGAACAAAACTTCAAATCTTTCTCAAAATCACCGAAACTCTGACACAAAAGCTCATTAATTTTCTGTGATTATTCACAAATACAATAAAAAAAGACTTTTGCAGAAAAAATTGTTTGTATTTTTTTTCCAAAAAGTTATGCAAATGCAGTGTTTTGCCTCTTTATATTATGATTCCATTTAACTTTAATTTTCAGCTTTAGTCTTTTGCTTTTTATTGTTACTCTTTATTATTGGTTAAAGAATAACAGTTTGACAATTGTTTCAATGAAATATGTTAGAACATATATTTGATTAAGTATTTACGAAGTTTTAAAACACAGTTTCATTAAGAAGCGTATTTCCGATATAATTTCAAAATATTGAGAATTTAGAAACGTAAAACAAATATTTATTCTCAATTATGCATTGCTAGTGAAAGGCCTGGGGGGGGGGGGGGGGCTTTGTAATAAACATAGCATAAACTTATACAATACAGATGGCTATAACAATATCAATATCGGATTTACGTTACAGCTTGAGGAAGATTTATTGTGTTCCAAAGCAGTAGTAAGAGAACACTTCTTTGACTTATCATTGTGGTCAACATTCCTATCTCCAATTAAAAAGGAGAGGATGCTCCATTATTACAGAATTACATTGTAATCCGGAAAGTTAGTCTGTGTAACAGGCTCAAGTTCCAAAGCGACTATTAACTCGATAGGTGTACATATAATATGAATTGAGTGGAAAAGGCAGGATGCATGTAATTCTCTTCAGGTGAATAACATTTGTAAATGGAATAGTAAATATAATAATATATAAAGAAAGGTCTTTTCATGTGGACAGTGTACTTTTGGCAGACCCCTAAAATGTGTATTTGGCCATTATAGGATGCACACAAAACAGGGAGATTTTGCATGTTTGTTATAATATATGAGTAAATGCAATTGTAGATTGTAGATCGTTTCGGCAAGAAGAAATGTGTACATTATTTATGGCATAAACTGAAATAAAATGATTATTTTTGGGTGATTGTGGTAAGAATTTAGAATTAAATAAGTATTTTATAGATTAACTCATTGAATAAACAATAGTTATACACTGAAAAGCTTTAATAGTGTAAAATATTAGTCTGATGCATACATAATGACTTAGAAGAATTTAAACAGATTCTTTTCTGATATCGTTGATAGCAACTAATTAGATTTCAAATAATTTTATATATACACATAAATAATCAAACGATTTGTTCATTCAGATATAAATATATTCGCCCTGTTTACATTGCAATACTCCTCATTTTAACAAATAGAGCAAACATGATTTTAACCAAAATCAAATGACAACCGAATTATCGCTAATTCCCTATTGTGCACCCCAATTGCCCCGTCATGTGATCTTAAAAATGATCCCCATTTGTCGAGAAAATTAGCAAAACCATACCTTTATTTAACAGATGTTTATCTCTCGCAAAATTGTCAAAATTCTAATTCGGTTACTGATTAATAGTTACATGTATTAATTCGCAGAGTAAAATACGAGGAAAGTTTTTTGCAGAAAATATACAACAAATGTGTGTTCGAAATCTCTTTCAAAAAATAGTTTTTGCCTAGTTTTTAGTCAGATTAGAAATTATGGTAGGCATAAAAAAGCGCCTACTATAATTTCTAAACTGATTACAAGGCCCTATGCCTGATCTGAATAGGGTTAATAGCAATTAAGCTTTAACAATTTGGTAGTCTATTTTTGAATTTAGGATTTTTTTATTACTCCATATTCCCTGTTAATTTGTTTAATTATGTTATCGATAAATATACTAAACAGGTACATAACTCATTTGTCTTTGACAATACACTTTACAGTTACAGTTTTATCTAAAAAATACTTGGATTTCAAACACAGATTTCATCGAAATCATAACAATTACTTTCTGTTTAAATTGACTTTGTATATATTATACCTACTATATTGTCTATGATAGCTTACACTTGCTTATAACTTAAATTAATGTAAAAGTTCTTGTTATAAGCTGATGTATACATATGTATATTATGTAATATTATATGCATTTTCTCTAACTAATCTTTCAACCGAGGCATATTTCAAGAATCGTTACGCAATAACAGTCCGTATATTATATTATTAATACTCGAGTACATGATTAGACCGAGCCAGCACATAATATTATCACAATGCAATTCCTTCACTGCAGTGTGTTTGCACAATGACCAGTAAAGTATGCTATACGAAGTACACAGTATCATGATGGTATTAATACCCACACTTCAGCAATAAGTTATACCTCTAATAGCCTAATAAGACGTATCAAATATATATAGATATAAGTTCTATTGCACAAAGGCAACTATTGTCTCATTCCACAAGAGTATTATTTAACAAAAGTAACACTTTACATGTGAATTTTTATTATAGAGTTGATTAATTAATGGGGATGCTGGAATTTGTTTTAGTATTATTATACGTATATACAGTATAAAACAGGATTAATCTGTTTCCAATTATTTATATTAGTCATAATCCTTATAGAGGAATTTATTACAGAGATCAAACTCGAATAAACCAATGTAATTGTGATAAAAACCCGCTTGTCTGGTTTGCCAACATCAGATATGCACATGTGTTTCGGGGCTCAACTTCTTTAAAGGGTGTACATAGTCTAATGCGCAGAATTACTTTTAGATTAAAGCCATTATATACTTATATATCCCCAAAAAACTAACAATTTTCTATGATCGTACTTCAATATTGGTGCGATTTACTGCATTATACACAAAATAGGCATTTACAGAAAAAATGCAATCATATATTAATTGCAATACGATGCAATAGCCAAAAGTAATTACACGATTATAAAATATTTAAATTTATACATTAAAACACGATTAGATGAATAGAAATATTAAATTTACACTTTGACATTCTAGCTTTCCTCAACTTGCAAATAAAAAATTAGAAATATGAACAATTATTTACGCCTTCTAAAACACAATAAAGTTAAACGTTGAATTATAGCCCCCGGCCTAAAAATATCTAAAACTGAAGAACTCTTCATATCTACTTGTAAGTGTATATTTGACATGAAAACTATATGTTCAAGTATAATATACATTCATATGTATAACATAGAATCTTGATGTTGTTAATATTTATTTTTTTTAACCAAAAAATTCAATACGTACAAATGAAGTGTAAAATGAACAAACATGTCTATTTTAAACTATATGGTGACGAGTGTAAACCTATAAAATGACATCTCTTCAACGAAAATGATCCTAAATAAAGAGTAAAGTTCGTTTTTCTGTGCATTGCGTTAACTTAACAGCTTCATTGTGTGATCAAAATCGGATCCTATATTCGGAAATTGGGATTTTAATTTCATATTAAATCGAAGCCTTTAAGCTAAAACTCTAAATTGGCATTTAAACAGTATAATAAAAAAGGATTCGATGACGTTAATGAATAAATATAATGATAGTCATAAACATTATTTTGGGAGTTTAAAAGCGGCTATATTTTCCGGTAAACTAGAATTTATTGACAATTAACAGGTGAAGCTCAGAGTACAAAGAATTGAAAACAAAGTTGATGGTTTTATAGTCAAAATGAAAATAACAATTCGATATTTGCGGTTTTTAAAGATTTGAAACATGAAGATAAATAAATCTAAAATGTCTTGAAATAATATATTCGTATCGAATATATGTTATAGATATAGAGATTATTATATTCAAAATTTAATTTATTAAAATTCAACTATATTAGTTGAAACTGTGGAGCGCGACAAAATTATAAAATTAAGCATGACAAGCTATACAAAAAACAATTCAAATTATATTCTTTAAAAATATTGACAATTTAGAACAATTAATTATATATTTTTCAAAACTACATATTTTACTTTCAAACAACATAATCCAAATTAATGTATTTTCATTTATAATATGTAAAGCATACTGCAATACACAAATTAACATTACGCGGAATTATTTTTTATAAAAAATGATTCCATACATATCTTTATTTATGTCGTCAAATTAATTGCTAATTTTCAAACTTGACATTAAACCCTTTCTTGTGGATATCACATTAAACTTAAATCTGACAAATCCCAGGGATATCATTAATGGTATCTTGGCTACTAGTCTGTCGAATTATGTCAAAATAAGTCCAGAAAATAGAGATAAAACACTTTCAGTCATGTATTTTGTAATTGAATCTATCTCTACGCTTGCACAACAAATATTCGTGCTATAATACATAAAATTACAAAAATAGATAACGATAATTATTAAGAAAATAAGAATTTTGCTCTAAAATTTGTTTTGTATATTATTATTAGCAATTTAATATTGGAATATAATGAATAAATCCATTCCGTAACATATTAACACCAATCATTAATGTATTTGCTATTCTGTTGGTCTGGTTATTAAACTATTTAATTGTCTTTTAAATTTAAACATAATATTTTGCATTTAAACAAAAATAATTATTTAAAATGAAAACATACCTAGTTTAAGTTAGGCCAAACATTAAGAGGAATCTGAGGAAACGGTCAGGATTATCCTGATAGTCTCTGGAATTCCAAAATAGCATCGGTTGCTTTGGTAACGATATAAGAACCGTTTGAAATACTCGGGACATCTCTAAGATTCTAAATTAGCAAATTGAACTCTTCCAATTATATTGAAACTTCGACTTTTAGTGTACATAAAAAGTAATAAATAAAGATCTCCAAAACACAAAGAGAGAAGCCATTTCAATGAGTTATAAGTCAATACAGTTTTATTCATTAAAATCATAAATTGTACACATGGTGTCTGTTTAATAATATGTTTCATAGTGTAGATGACTCGATATGGATATTTTATAAGTACACATTTATTGAGTTTGCTGGTCGAAGGTCTTTTAACATCAGTCAATATAATATTCAATATAGAAGAGCCACTTTGGTGGGAGAGAAATGGGGAGTGGAGGAGGACAAAGCATTTAAATGGGCCACTTAAAAATAAATATATAATATATACGAGTAATAGAACCATAGAAACTGTGAAGATACGTCTTTCGACAATATATGAAGAGTCAGGCGTAACCCTCATGATCGTCCAAAGCTTCCATAAAACAATTAAAACGAAGAAACACATACATATAGTATAAAAAGGAGAGTATGATGTTCCTTGTTAATGTGTAATTAGCATGATTAGGTGTATCTTAGAAGAAGATAAGGTCTCTTAAGATGCGAGAAATGATTTCCTGCCAACATTGCTAGTCGTTGTTTACAAACGCCGAGGTTAGGTTTATAGCCAACAATGTGAATCTGATCTTGAAGTAAATACAAATATAGAAAGAAATGTTGTTTTTATAAATATATACAGACATACTTATTTACAACTGATTGATTGGATAATGGGAAGTCTCTGTACATACAATGTGTTACTGTATTATACTGTTCATTGAGTAAGCAGTACCTACATTCCTCGATATTCGCGTCCTATTTCAATTCATTACCTACTAAAGGTCATTAAAATACAAAAATAATTTGGGAAGTTATAAAAAAGATTGTAAATCGATATATGTATATATATATAGTGTAATGTATGTACAATAAATGTATGTACATATATGCTTATAATATGTATGTGTGCTTGTTTTATTTGTTGCAAAGGAATAAGTTGACCGTACAATAATTCGTGGGTTAGAAATTAATTTTTAAATTAAACCATTGATCAAAACTGAGTCTCAGCTTTGTTATGTTATAAAAAATAGATTCGTTGTAATCTCAATCATCTTTATTTTAAGATATACGGTCAACCGATTTACAATCGCCAAACAATAATCAGGTACATAATCAGGGGTAATCTCTTGTTTACCTACTAGATAGCAGTTGCCAGGTAACGACATTCATCCGTCTGCAGCATCAAGGGAAGCGGTGTACCCCTGTTCCGCCTCTTTAGGTTCCTCAGTCGTTTGTCCTGGGCCTTGCAGTACCCAATCAGGGCGAAGAGGGTCACAAGAAAGGCTAGCGAAGTTGCACAAAGAAGGATAATAATCCACACGGGGATGATGGGCACGAACTGGATTTCCCCCGAAGATGCTGGCGGTGGGTTCTGCGGTCGAACTGCACCGCCCTCGCCTATCGCGCCGCTGTCTTCCAGGCGTTCCAAGTGCCTCTGGAGTGGTAGGGAGTCCGACTTAGTCTCTATTCGGGGCGAGGAGCGCTGTAGGCTTGCGGGATTTTGCGTTGTGGTTGTTGTAGTGGGCAAACGCGGTGGCCGTTTAGCGTTATTGCAGAGCGTGAAGCGAAGAAAGATGTCCTGAACGCGGCGGTTTGGAGGACGGCCTGTCTCCATGACGCAGTTCAATTGAATATCGCCCAGCGATTCGAGCATAGCGAGGGGATAAAGCTGGGCCCAATCCAGCGCCCCGATTGGATTGCCCTCGAGTTTGAGGACCTTGAGATTGACTAAATCTGAGAAGGCCTGACTTCTGATGTAGGCGATCTTGTTCCGGGAAAGATCGAGCCTCTCCAGAGCAAAGAGTTTGGCAAACATTGCCTCCCCGATTTCCTGAAGTTTGTTCTCGTTGATCCAAAGGTCGAGGAGTCGATTCGTGGCCAAGAAGGACTTCTCTTCAATGTCGGCGATCGAGTTCCCGTTGAGATAGAGCGTTTTAAGGCTCGGCAGGCCGTCAAACATGCGCTGACTGATGATTCGAAGTTGATTGCCCCCCAGTCGTATATGCTCCAATTGGACGCAGTTAATAAAAGCTCGATTCTCGATACGATCTATCAAGTTGCTCGTAATATCGAGAGTCTGGAGTTGGCCACAGTGACCAAACGAGTTCTTGTTGAGAGATCGAACGCGGTTTCGGTAAAGTTTGATGCTTCGCAGAGAGGGAGTTGGCTCCATAAAGTCGGCCCCGAGATTTCGTATCGAACCGTTCTGATCGCCAATCAGGGAAATCAGGCCCTTGAGACCCGCGAATGTTCTGCTCGTGATATTGACGAGCTTGCTGTTTGCCGAGAGCGTCAACTGTTCCACGTAGTTGCAGACACTGAAGAGGCTCTCATCGAAAGTTCTTGTGTGTACATCGAGTCGAAGATTGTGCCAGCGTACTTGGCAGGGTAGGACACCTAACTGCGGTGTCACCTGGCAGCTGATGATCTGACGAAACTCGGCATTTTCGATACACTCGCAGTATTCAGGACAATTAGAAGAGAAAGTCAAATCAAACGCTGTACAACTCAGAATAAATAGTATCTGAAGGAGAACCCGAATAGGTTGAACTGTAAAACAAGGCATTTTTGTTGGCGGATAATGTTTTCTTTAAATGAAGTTTAGTTACATGTGCAGGTTAAAAAGTCAGAGACACAATGAACCACAAATCGTACACCAACGAAACAACAACACACTGGAGAAAGCATGATGAACCGCTAGAGTTATAATAATACCACAGGAATCCCCCTTACATTTGATTGGTTAACCGAGCTTAGGCGATATATGTTCTCACTCGGAGAAGATGTTATTGGTGGCTTCCACACAACCTACCCTTCTGTCTCCTCTCATTTCTCTTCCTGCCTTATATTGCAGTATAGTTGCTGTGATCCTGCTTATTCGCAAACCACTCAGCTGTATACCTACATCATACAGGCTTGAGGGTAACTATGTAGCTTGTGGTCTCGCGGGTTCCAGTGCACTCAAATTGACCTTGACTCAAACTGAGAAAGGCCGGGTTGACACGGATCGCGTCATTTAAGGCGGTTGAACTCGTCGCTAGTTAGTGTGTTATGTTCAGCCTTGTCTATTACGTAATCATGGGATTTATGCCCCCCCCCCTTTGAAAAGCGGTGAGCAAGCAAGCCCTGGCGGAGTAATAATATGATTGTGGTCCCAAGTATAATATAGCCTCAAGGGCCGCTGGATACGTCACACAATCGTACGATAACAATACGCTGCTCTTTCAATGCTCATAGCCAAAAGCTCGCGAGTTAGATAATAAAGGCAAGGCAGCTAAATTCAGCTAGGTATATTGAATGAGCACAGAATAATGAATGAAACTCCTCGAGTTGTATAAAACTATCTATCAATGAAATAAGCTATTTAACTACCAAATACCGTGCGCTATAAATAACGCTATTTAAGTCTTGTGTGTTATTATTACAACATCGTTATAGCTTTATATTATTGTTAACATTTCAATGAACTATGTATAATAATTATAGTAATTTAATGGTTCGTAATATACGTATATATAATATAAACATATGCTATTTATCGATTTAGTTATGATTTACCAAAGACTCTTACGTTGTATGTATATATGGAAGAAAAATATATATAATTTTGAATTTAACTGTTTTACAAAAGCACAAATAAAATTATAGCAATTCAATATAAGAATATTGTTAAAGCAACTTTGTTTTATGAAATAAAATTCAAATACATATATAGTATAATAGCCCATATATAGTTGGCTGCTGTAAAACTATTTAGATTAATTTTATTTACATAAGTTATTAAATATGAAAAAAAACTGCATTAAATCATGATTTCTATGAAATATTTTTGCGATAACGAGTATATGTAATCTATTTTTAGAAAGAGAAACGATGAAGAATTCGTATAATACGAAATATACCCTGGAAAACAATTTACACGCAAGCATATATCACAAAATGAAGTGATCATTTTTGTGTCACGTAGAAAAAAGTCACAACTCGATTTTTTACAGAGGTTTAAAATAAAGTTGAAATATAATATTCAACATGATTATGTTTGCCAGCATTCATTGGAAACATGTTTCACGTAAATTGACAGAATTATTTAACCTTATTGAAAGCTCAAAACAGATTTATTCGATTCGTAAATATATTTTTTAAAACATACTGTGTTTTGTCTTTTCTACATGATATGAATCTTGCTTGACATTAGAAAAAAGTTAGAATATGTAAACAATATGGCGCTAGCCGTCTATATCTTAAATCTGTAGTTATACGTATGTAAATCAATGCTCCCTTAGGATAAATATAACCTTGTCAAAAATATCTCATCTAAATCTCAATGAACAACAAAAAATGTATTATACGCTTATAATTGATGAAACATTTATATATTCAAAAGAAATGTTTAGTCATTACAAAAATGTACGATGCGGTTTCACATAATTGTAACAAAGACTAATTATTCCTGTCCTGGTTGTAGTGCAAGATAGTCAAAGATGAGATATTCTAGGGGATTATCTCTTAATTGGAGTTATACGCCAATATAATTAACATAAGCCAAAAATGGGAAAAGTGTGTTTTAACTCAAACCATAAAATAAATGAAATATCCGTAAAATGTGTTAGCCCTTTAGTCAAGAATATTGCACTTGAGCTTACTACTTAAAAAACTATTATAGTTTTGTAAATAAATTTTATAATCGTATAACTTAATTTAATAGGTTTTCTATTAATTTAATGTATTCATCAATTTAACTTTTGATATTTCTATTAATTAAGAAACGACAAGAATATACGCTAACCCATTTAACGGATATTTCATTTCTTTTATGGGTCGAGCTAACACACTTTTGCTATTTTTGACTTAAATTAGTATCACCATTTTTTGCTGAATATACATTATTAATAGACTATTCAATGTAACATTTCATTATATTTAACTGTAAAGGTCACAAAAAAAGTCACACAATTTAATTATGCTTTAAATAAACTCCACAGAAAAATTTACATAGCTAATCTGAGGCATCCATTTATTTTTTTTGAGAAGCGAAACAAATATAACCCATTACGTAGGTACTTAATATAGGTATTAATTAAATAATATGCGTCATTTATATATTACATATTTGTTTGATTAAAATATGCACAATATGACATAGCATTTTTAAAGCAGTCATTTACACTCAATTACATTTTTCGTATTATACAGAGATATGGAAAATGTCTCTGTACATTCTAGGTGCAGCGTAGTATGGCATGATTTTACGGTAATTTGCGATAATATGCAGCCACCCAATCAGAATTCAGATATAATTTATTCGATGCTATAAATGTATGCGCTCAATATCAGGTAATATAAGTATAGCTAAAATTCGTTTTTATCTGTTATTTTGTGCAAAATCATATAATTTTGTTGACAAATAGTGTAACATTATGTTTGTAAGTTTTTAAAAGAGCCAACCTTACAATACCTTTATTTAGTTTTTCACGGCCATTCTAACAATCTAAATTTTGTTTTTGCAAAACACATATACTAGGTATAGGTAGCTGTCTATTTTAAAATGAGCTATTTATAATGTCTTAGATAAGAATCTGTAGTTGCTAGGAAAAATCTAGACTCCTAACAACGGTTGATAGATAAAAATATAATTTTTTCATCACCAAGACATTTCCAATATATGTTCAAAATTTTATAAAAATCGCTTATTGGGTCTGAAGAAGAAGAATAAGAAGAATTACGAAAGAAGCCGTTTTTTGCACCTAATATCGCGAGTTGTATAATAGTTATGAAGATGACAATTGGCAAGCTTGTAAGCTGATTAATTAGCGGCGGCTCTGTACACGATAAAAGTTAAATAATTTCAAAAATGGCCGTTCCTTATTTTTTAGAAAATACTGTTAAATAAACTACTTCTATGTTTAGAATCGTTTACAGAGATAAACACGCGTGATGTTCCCTTTTTGCATTGAAAATATGGTTTTGGTATTACGAGTCGATAAGTAGATATTATTAATTATTGATCCATGATAAAGAAAACTTGCATTGGATTTTTTAAAGTTTGAGCGCCCCCCCGTTTTATTGATTTTTGTGCCTTATATTGCGTCGTGAAATTGACAATCGATGATAATATAAAATATCAATATCCAAATGTATTGATTTTGATTATCTGTAGCACATATATATACCTACTTATAAACATAGCAAATTAAAGTATATATAAATATCATATATATCGAATAACCTAATCAACATGATCTGCAATCTAATCAAAGTCTGGGAACCGCTATTGTATGGACGGGTTTTTACGTTTGAGTATAGTCCTTAGTTAAAATGTGGAACAAGAGTTGATTATTTCTAATTTCAATAAATCGTTGGTTTCTATAATGAAATGAAGCTATATTATAACATTATATACTAAATATAAATAATTGTATATCACAATTATAGATAAGAAATTCATTTATCTAGAACTTATTCTGGAACCCACACGTATTCACTCGACGAATAAATTTGAGTAAAACTCATAGCCCACACTTTATATTGACCCGCTTTTCATTGGAGATAGCATACATATATATAACCAACACACACAATCCCATACATAACAGACCCACATATATACATACTTCAAACGAAACCCTTCTAAATCAGTGATCGCATTTCTAGGACAGAAGTGAATTAAACTTAAAGTCAATTTTCACTTATAAATGTATCAATATAACTATATATATATACCAGTTACCTTTTGAAATGTCGTCCGATAAGAAATAATAAAAAACGACTGTGGTAATGCAAGATAAGACAGTATAGTTGAACTATATACTTAGGCTTTACTACGACGAGATTTATAATCACACTACGCAGTTTCTGATAATTGTATAACTTGTTTACGATGTGTGTGTATATAATATAGATGATAATATTATAGCTGAGAAGCGCAAAAATAGTTTTTTATATCTGTCATTATATAATTTTTGACAATAAATAAAAAGTAGTAGAAATTCTCTTGTAAGGTATTAAAACATGGCATGGGTACACAATGTTCCTATATATATATATTATGCTGTTAGATAAAATGTAGGTAATAACTAATGTCGTAAATTCCCTTATTTGAAAGTTGTTTCATTATTTAAGCAATAGTTTTTTAAACACAAAAAATATTTTCTTGATTATATGTATGTTAATATTCAATTGATATCGCACAGCGTAACAATAGACGGTTTCAACTCATATTGATTTCACATGCATCGTGCTGTAAATTGCTTGTCGATAGAAAATCGTTGTATATTGCAAAAACGTTTACACAAATAGGAAATAAACAAGTAGCGTATTATGGTTAGCGTACTATTTCTATTTAAAGCATTAGTTTACAAAATCTTCAGGTTAAACGAGTAGTTCGAGCAAACTGTATAATATCAAACTGTTTTCAATAATCAAGAAGAGTTGAAACTCTTGTCTATTAATGCTCTATGTAATACCAAGTATATAGAGAGTTGACTTTGAATGAAAATCAGTCAATATAACATTGTAATTCTGATAATGGATAATTATTTCTAAATATGTTTGAAAGGGCTCACAAAGCACATCAAATCAATAGTTTAGTTTAAATAATATAATACAAAGTGGAAACTTAACTTTTTAATTAAAATGTAAGAAAATTATGGATAATTATATTTCATTTGTATGGCTGTCCATTAAATCCAACAAGAAAACTTACATTTATTTACAAAGTCACACATTATGAAGTATTACTATTTACGCAATTGACACTATAGAAGGGCCATTACTAATTTCAAACGTGCCCTATTTAAGGGACTTTTGTGTTGTATTATGGTAAATTTTTTATCGCCAAAAATGGCAAAAAGCTGGTTAGCTACAGACAATTTTAAAAGATATAAATTCATTCAAACC
>JAYRBW010104269.1:0-19097 GCA_036023295.1 Invenusta paracnida
AACGGTGGTCTCAGAAACTTCTTCTGATCACACCATATAAAATATGTACCTTTAGTCAGGTTTTCTGCGACCAAGGTAAAAAACCGGACTCTTAGTCGGAGTCATTTCGACCAAGGTTTTTTAACCAGATTTGTAGTAAAAAGCTCGACTATTGGTTTTCTTTGATCCCCTCACCTCACACTCTTTTATTCATTCGTACGCTCAATTCTAAACAAAGTGGCACAATAGTTGTCGTGACATTGGGTTTTTATTTTCATTGTCTTAAAATTGTTTCCTGCTTTACGCTGCAAGTCGATAACATTATTTTATTAATAATTTCTTACATAGATAAAAAGTTATCAATTAAAACACTTTATTTGGTATATGTAAAAAATAGTCGATCACGATGTGTCTTTAACAAGTGACAAAATTAATATATTCGTTGAGGCTTTAAATAATAAAATCGATGTTGCGTAACAAGATAAATACATGAATGGATCAAGCAAGTTTGTGCCGATATAACCATTAACTAAGTTAGTCTGTTTCTTTTTACGTAGAGTACTTCACGAACTAATCGGATTTTGTGGTCGTAAATTTCAGTTCAAATCGTCAAACAAAAGACTATGGTTGTTGAGATGTTGGAAGACTAATGAGTTATTGTACTCATTTAAATTTTTCCTTCTGGCAGATGAAGCAGCAAGGAGTATCTCTGGAGTATCTCTTCAATAAAATTATAATAATATACATAGACCAATGTAATAAAAAGATAAATGCGCGAAGCGTAATTTTTTTTAGATTATTGTGGTTTATGGATTAAATGATTAAAATAAAAATTTGTTTATAAGAAGATTTTTTTAAAGGACCTATATTCAGAAAAAAGGATCTCAAAGGACTTTAAAGGACCTGTGGCTACCCTGTACAATTAATCATTTCAGTTGCTGGTGTACAGATTAGCTACACACTCTGAATGGCAAGCCATCAACCACGCACTTAGACTTATAGGCACAGCACCTCGGTTGTTATAACAGTCAATAATTTTCTCTATAATTATCTCGTTATTATTTTGACAAATTTGCATGCAAGGATCATTCAACCAGAGGAAGTTTGTGCAGTGACTGACAATTAATTTGTACTTGTTGATTAGACCTTTTGATTCTTTGGATTTATGTAAGTGATGATTTCTTGTAATGTATTTCAATAGACTTATTCTTTGGATTTATGTAAGAGATGATTTCTTGTAATGTATTTCAATAGACATGTTGTGTTTCTGTCTACATTTTTAACTTTATGGTGCAGAAAATAAACCGAGGCACAGTGCCTCTATATGTGCGCTAAATAAATACGCTATACAGTGCACTAAATGTGTTTGCAAAATAAGTGCGCAATAGGAGGGTTATATACATCATTGTATAGATTCAAACAATGTACCTACCTCATATGCATTAGTTTTACGGTTGCCTATACGATACAGAGTCTTTAAATGAGAGGTTATATATAACAAATGGTATACTATTATGTATTTTGTATCGGTATAATAAATTCATTTTGAGATCTTGTCTAGAGATAAGTGAAATATTCTGTTAAAAAAATTATTAAATTTTGGAAGGATAAATGGTTTAATCAAATGAATATGTGCTTGATGGATGTATTTTGCGATTTAACTTTTAACTTTTAATGATTAATATAATAATTGATTGTTCAGAATAATTTGGTTATTTGTATATAATTATATATCATAAGTTGTAGGATATTTGCGAAAGATTTTGTGCTATAATGCGATTAATTATCTAGATATATAACAAAAAATGATAAATAGCTATTGTCTGATCTTTCAATCATGTAAGTCCATAATAATAGCTTTTAATACATAACAAAAATTTTGAATCACTGTGTATGACGAGTAAACTGTTAAACAATACATAATAATATATATATGTGTGTATATATGTATATAATTCACGAATAGGTATGAAAAACAAAACGATTGTCACTATTCTAATAAATATATAAAATATAGGTAATTTCAGTATAACTAAACAATTCAGGTAGGTAAATAATATGTATCCTATATATATAAATCATAACTAGACAAAAATTTGCTTTCTTATTTTTAATTACCAGAGTTAAAGTGACAATAAAGCTTTCAAAGGGTATGTATCTAGACAATGAATTCTTTATTAGGTAGGTATACATGCAAGTGTGATCTGCTCACATATTCATCCAGGATAAGATAGGAATCTCGCATCTTCTCGTTCGATTCGGGCACCACAAGATCCCCCAATGCGGCTCGATGGCGATCGATAAACTGGTCAAATTTAGAGTCCTCAATCACGAATTCTTCAGCTCGCCGTAGCGCTTTCTCGCCCTGATTTTCTCCACCAATTAGAAGGCACTGGAACACCTGATCATCCGGGTATTGATAACAAATTATTATGTATATATATTACATTATGTTGTCATGCTTTAAGTTCTTTAGAAAAATGATTACCGTATTTACTCATGAAAGTAAAACGCAGGTCTATAGAATGAAATTGTTTGAATACAACCCACGCAGTATTTAGAGAAAAGACTAAATTACTCTAAAAGTAAGGTTGTCATAGATTTTCAATCAACAAATTCAAAATAAAATATTTTAAAACGTCAAGAAAATAAATACGTAGGAGTAATATTTTCTTGATAACGGTGTTTTGTTTTTAAAAGTGAAGATTTGGTTCAATTTCATTAGCTTTTTATGGCGACCGAATTGGTTCACCCAAACTATTGCTGCAACTAAAGCGTCAACAAGTCAACATGTTGACCGTCAACATGTACAAAACTGTCAACAAGTCAACATATCCCTCAATTTTTACAACATATGTCAACTTGACCCTTTCGGCCGCCATATTTAACTACACAATTGAATCAATTAGAGTAGGTAAGAAATACTATTGGCAAGTGACTCCATTACCACTCTACCATTTCTTTTGACCAACATTTTGTGTACTGTGTAATTACAGCTGTGAGTAGTGTAGATATATTTGTGCTCCATTGAGGGAGAAAAGGGGGGAAGATTCACCAAAGCTACGTTAGAAATAAGCCTTTGTTCTGTACAAGGGGGAGTGTTTGGTTCTTCATGATTGGTTCAAATCGAAAAGTAGATCTAAAGGAAGAAGACTGTCTTTCGATTATCCCTATCTCTTTCTCACTCACCACTTCATTGATAGAATTTTGGGTAACACTTCTGACAATTAACTTTGTGGCGTGGTTCACTGTCACACATTGATTCTTGTTGGTGTTTATTTGGCCATATTTATTTTTGTGGTGGTGGTGCTGCACTGGCACAGGCTGATTGTGTTCAGTAACTAGTTCATTTTTAATGTTAACTTCTTTTTAAACAAATTATCGTTTTACGTTTTTGTTTGCACACTTGGAATACGTCGTAATTAGTAGTGACTGGACTTCTATTACTACATACTAAACTACAATATAAAGTCAACCAACTTTTGAATCCTTATTATTTATTGCCAACGAGAAAGCACACTGAAAGAAGGAAAGAAGGCTGAAAAAACTTGGAATAAAGTGTTTCTAGAGAGAGAGAGAGAGATTGCTGACCAGACCATAAACTGCATTTCCTAGATTAGTGCAGTTTAGTTATGCGGCTAAATTCTTATTTTTAGCAAAATGCGCACTGCGTGCATAGCACCAAGGAATGAATCATGACTTCTTATATGTATATACCAATTCTAGAAAATAAATATAGACAGAGAGTCTTGGAAGAAAGAATACAAGCTTCATATAAACACGGTCATACACTAATTCACGATGCGTACATGACGATGACGCTGGCTCAGTTTTAACACTTGAATGAATGAATGAACGAATGAATGAATGACTCGGTTTAGCTAGCCAAGATCCTGTCTCTAACAATTTTACGCGCTGTTACTGGTTGGATGTTACGCTATACGCTGTGCTCCATAATAATTTAGTCTCTCTCTCTCTCGCTCTATCATCTGTTTCTGACTCGATCTCCACTGACACTACAGTCTAATTCGCAATATCAATGCTGACTACTGAATTATTACAGTAAAATGTGTCAATAAATTTGCACACTTGTTTTATTGAACTGCTACACTTTTGACTCTAAGAAAAGGATAATCAAGCGGTCCCTAATCAAGCTGTAGAGCAAAGGGGCAATGTCCATGCTTTTCCACACTGTGCACCGCCGCTGCTTTGTTTATTTGACTTTGTGTGAATTGTAAACCACCACGGAACTTTTCGATACAATCCCATCGTGTTTGAATGTGGCGGCACCAGTTGACTTCGATTTCGTTGAACTGATTTTCGCGACGTTCGTTCTACTGGAATGTTTTGTCGCACGCCTTCTTAGGGAGTATTTAAGAACTTGGCGTAGACCCCTGGTTGCATTCGTCATCGACATCGAGTGACTTTGTGTGTTCTACATCTTCCTGAGGTTAGTGAACCGCTCTCTCTATCTATTTTCTCCTCTCCGACGACGCGAGAGGACTCTTTCTGCACTCATGATGAAGATATTAAAAGGGAAGAAGAAGAAGGGGGATCATATTGGTCATCTTCAGACGAAAATTTCCAACTTGGTCATTGAAGTTGAGAATAGTAAGTGTAACAGTCACTGTTTGATAAGTTTATGCTTAAGAATTACTCCCATTTTATTAATTTTGCAATGAAATGTTGTTTTTTTTCCCTATTTATAAAACACAAAACTCTGGTTTAGAAAATGTGTTAATTAGTTTCTTCTAAGCCGTAATAAACTTTTTTTATATATCAGTATACGTATATTGAGGCTGTTAGTTTGTATTATCTATCCCCAATTAATAACTTGATGTGGAGACATGCTTACAATATTTAAGTAAAAATAATAAAGATACGTAAGTTATAAAAATATATTGTGTTTTATTTATCCGAAATCCATTTTTATCCATCCATAAATATTTTCTGTGATATAGAATATGATTGTAGCTTCAGTATTATCAGTAAAACGTTGATAAATTGTATAATGATTTTCATAATAAAAATCAATGCCATTATTTTATAAACATAGTATATTTGGGTTAATTTTGAACCAACATTTTGGATATTCATTACCACTGTTCACCGAAATATTGACATTTCAGTGTTCTTATATTGGAGAGAGTAAAGTGGCACAATCTGGGTTTACTGATGATTAAGTAATTGTATGATGACCTTATGACTTGTTGATCTGTACTTAATTTGTTACCTTTATACCTTTTGTGACTGTGGGATGGTACTTGCACCATGAATCCAACTTTTGTACACAATATATTATGCGGCATAATCCATGTCTGATAATACTGTAATTTTGGTGGTAATAATGACTACATTATAATATTATGGGATTTCTAATTGACCTTACTCTACAGTGATCGTTGTGGTCAATTTGTGCGTTTATAGTAGGCCTAAATACAGTGAAATATCATTTAATTTAACCAACTTTAATAAAACTTCTATATACCTATATATGCTCTAATCTCGATTTCTTGTCTCAAAAGGAAACTGGTTATTCAAAATGCAGTCATATTATGATGATTATAATTTATCAATAACGTTACATTGTTTAATACCTGTCCCACCCTTTAGAATATCTATTAGATTACATAAATCAGATAAATCATGTATTTTTATTCACTTGGTAAATAATGGATATATTTCAACAACATTTTATTGTTAATTGATTATAATAATGCATATATGAATGATTAGTTACTAAATAATCTTAAGTGTAAAAACTTAATGTTGCTAATGACATTGATATTTTATGAATGCAATTATTATTACAGTACCATTATGAACTAACCGTGCGGTTGCTGTTGTTTTAATTAAAAATGTAATCTCATTTACCTGAAATTTAATTTATTTTTCAAATGCACGATTTAAAAACTTTATTTAATAATAATTCAGTTATTTTTTCTGCGATCTTCAACACTTAAATTTCTTATAACCCAGAGCCATTATAATATAAGCAATAGTTTATACAGATCGATTAGAAAGGTTACTCTTTTAAGTAAAATAAATATATTCTTTGATTTTCATTAAATCCCAATGAGACAACATCGGTACACTATTAACTATAACATTATTTATATAAAAATAAATAATTATTAGTTTTTATGAATGGAAATTCGCTTTATGTTAAAATGACTTTATTGTATAAATTAGCCTGGATCATTATTTTTCTTTTGTTGTTTTATACATTTATTCTTAATGGTTTTCTTATCCTGTAATTTACAATTTACAATTTATGACTTATATTTATTTTACGTAATGCCCCAGGAAAGTTCAAAATTTGGTATATGTAGATCAGTGTTTAAGCAAATCGCAAATTAACCTCTAGGTAACAATTAAACTTCACATTTCGAATTGAATTAAGCGTTATCATTTTACAGGCAGAGGCTGCTGTGCAGTAGTTAACCGTGGTTGGTAGGTACCTTGATATATCCTATTCTCCTTCACACAGTTGTCTCCCTCCCATTTCATTTCTCCTAGACTGTAATTATAGCTGTCGTTTTATAGTTGGCTTATTGTTAAGTGACTTGATATTATTTTATTTCGTGTCTGCCCTGCCTTGGATAGAACTACATATTTTCCAATTTGAATCTCTCCTCAATTCCGCTTTGCTTCTTTTTTCCCCAATTTTCTCTCCTGGTCGCTTGCTCTCTCTCAATAAATCATCATTTGAGCGGGCGGCGATCGTGATACACCAATACCACCAGCACAGTCATAAACCCTACAGACAAACGCTAGCTATATACATATTATATGTTATAACAACTTGCCCCAAGTCTGAATATTCAGCCCGATCAATAAATATCTGTCGATTGTATGTATGCATGTATGTATGTGTGTATGTACATATGTAGGTATGTATGTATACACTTGTATACAATCATGCGCACAATACACTAGTGTCAAATTGAACAAATAACAAATGAATGATCTATCTATGGGAATCACATCTGTGTGCAAGATACGTGCATCACTCAACTTTGACTCGGATAACGTACAAATAAGGCAGCAACCCCCCTCTACTCTCTTTTATTTAAACAGAAAATTTCTTTCTCTTCAAACTTTTTTCTCTTTCTCCCTGTGTATCAGATCGATACTTTGATCAAAGTTAAGAGAACTCTGTGCATAGTGTATCAGTATAATCCGGCCGATCGGAGATCCGACCTCAACTTCATGAATTCCGGCTTTTCTTTTCCTCCCCTGGCTTCATACTTTTGCTTTCCCCCTTTTACGGGTGCGGTGCTTCTAACCGAGGAATACAGGGGACTGCGTTCCGTGTCTCTTTTATCAAGAGTTTTGTGGGTAGTATTGATTTATGTAATATTTTGAAGAAAAATTGTTTTTATAACCGCCTGAAATAATGTTCGATACAAATGGATTCTTGAATTATGTTGGACATAATCTAGTATGTTTGGATAATCTCTAAAACAATTTTTCGTGATTGATTTTATTCGTTCTATTTTAAATCCATATATGTATATATATATTGACAACATTTTACGACCATATATTATAGAATTTAATTAAAAAAATAAATGAAATACTCTGTATGAGGGGAATTTAGAACTAATTACAGAATAAGTGTGCCATATAATGCAATAAATATGCAAACCACTATATGCGAAACCATTTTAGTAAAATGGAAGTTTATAATATGGTAATTGAATCCTATATGAAACAAAAACTCCTGGCCGGATATGCTGGAATTTTGTTGTCTATTATATTATGTGAAAACTCGATTTATTCTCTAATGCAACGTGATCGAATCAGTTTAAAGTATGTTTATAGATGATGTATTATTATTATATATATATATATATATATAAATATATGCGAAAAATGTTGCTTGATATTTTTATTTCGTACTTGAAGCTCTTTCCTGTCTTAACATACAATCGTTTAATACTTTAGACTGTCTTTAAATCGCAGCGGTGTTGTACACAATTGTGTACACATAGTAATGTTAGCTATCTGTCCATTTAGTGGGGATTGTCCTATTATAGTATGTTTGTTTGTTTGTTTTTCTCCTTAACATTTGTGTTCAATAGTTGAGTGCATGCATCCCCGCTCCCCGACCCCTATCAACCCTCCTAATTGCAATTGTTAATTATAATGGACTTAAAATTTATGTCGCTTACAGTTAACTGCTATAGTCTATAGAACAGTTTTCTTCCTAAATATTGTAAGGACATTGTCTGTACATATTTGGCGACATTTAATGAAAATCCAGTCTTATTTCATTTCATAGAATGATTTTAAGGGGAACAGTTTTATGGTTTATTGCATGTACTATAGCAAAAAGATTTTGTTAGCTTTTTAAATTGTGCACTAAAAAGACAAAATGAAATTTATTTGCGTTATACAGCTTAAAATTATTACATAAAGAAAACAAAGAAATAATATTATTTCTTTTAAACAATAGATTTTTGACAAACACAATTTGAACAAGGATTTCGTATAATATTTTACTGTGGTTTGGATGATGGTTCTGTTTATAAATCATTGAATGGTACATTTTAATTTTTTGTAATTTTAAACAGTATAAGTATGTTCATAATGATTACAATAAATTTAAATACATTGATTTGAACCAAAGTCAACATTATTTTTGAAAGAATAAATAATATGATTTTTATATGAAAGTTTTTATCGTGATAACTTATACACAGTTTACATTTTACAGTACCTATAATTAAAAATTTCGGACTTTTCAGACTTAATTTATCAATGCAATTGTGTTATAGTTAACACATTATGGTTGCATTAAAATAAAAAATAAAACATTGTGCATCGTTATAAAAAAATGAGAATTATTCGTACTACTTTGGTATTTTCAAAACTTTTAAAATTGAAAATGTTTTTGTTAACTATAATATTATATTAATTATCATTTTTGTTCCATTTATATTTATCCTTACGAATATTTTGACAGTATCGTTTTTAATAGTGATGACTTATAGTTTAGTCCAAACAGAACGATCGAACTTTTAATGAACACTATTAAACAAAGCTAAGGGTCTACTTTTGTATAGATTGCTTTGAACTTCGCACAAAAGTGCAATGCCCCATTACACACGTATGTCTACTTAACTTGAGTGTTCCTTGACTGTATGTAACATCGTCACTATTTAATACCTTAGTTAGTACAACCTTTTTGCACTCTAGGGTCACATGATTCTTGTAGCTAGACTACCAACGTTTGTTTGTTCAATTCGTACACTGCTTTATAATGGCCAGTTGTTGACCTTTGTGACAAGCTTTATGGTAACAATTTTTTTTACTTTTCAGGGATTATGTTTTGTATTTTAAAAATATTGTATCATTTTAAAACGATAATAGTTATATCTTACATTATGCCAATAATATAGGCACAAGCATAGATATTGAGTAATATAATTAACGAAATCTGCAATCCAAGGAAAGTTTGGTTTTAATTTGACGTATTTTGACTTAAATGTTTCCTAGATAATAATGATAATTAATATTTAAATCCCTCACAAGATTAAAGTAAGGCATCGGCAAAATCGATAAAATAACGACGATCTACTTTACTAATAGACTTTTCTTAGATAGTATATCTACATGTGTAGTTCATTGTATTATTCAATGTCTGTGCACAAATAGTGTAATGTTAATAATTGTAACATCACAAATTTAATAATTGTAATATATTATATCTATATCTTATAAAAATATTACATTATAATATACTGCTTACTTATCAGTAGTATAAAATTTAGATTTAAATTTGTAGCTGTTCATTGTTTTTTATTGATAGGTTATTTTTGTTTATTCGTATGAAAGTAATTTTATTTGAATACTTAGGAAAGCTCTCATTGTGTAACAGTGAGACGTTATAATTATTATACATATAATTAACTTTATTTATATTTCAATACTATATTTTACTACTATATTTTATTAGTCCTACACGTACATCTGTACTATTTTCATTATTATTTTATGGTCTTAATGTTATGTAATTTTTATAAATACTTTTGAATCTAAGTTTGAGGTCTAAATATTCTTCTAATTGTTTGTATTATTACGAATAAGCAAAACATATACGAAAATAAGGATACAATATGTTATTGACTACTATATATCGAACGAAGGATAAAGAAATATATTATTAAGTGTTAGATAAATATACTCCAATAATATAATTAAATAAATATAGAGCGTATTGTAGTAAAAGGAACAGTAAAATTAGAAGTATATATATTTAATCAAAATATAATATTTATCACAATTAAATGACTATTGGAAACATTAATTTTCTGTTTTTTAGTTTCTAACGCATTGATTGATAATATAGAATATTAGGGAAGAGATTAATACTATAGGGCTAATTTGTAATAGAGTAATCGATTTAATTATATTAGTTTAAAATCTAGAGAGAACATTTATCTTTATTATTTTGGATTCAACTCACTCCTTATTTCTCTCCACTAATGAACCCTCTTCAGGCGATGACGAACGACTGGAAGCCCTCAAGAAGCACGGCGATGAGATGCGATGCAAGGGGAACATGCCCTCTAGTCACACCCTCTGGCCTGAGGTGGATCGCGTAGTTCGCGAACATCTGGCCCTTTGCGACCCAACGGCGCGCGAGTTGACGGCCGAGGCGGGCTGGCAGTTGATCGCCAAGGACGGCGAGATGGTCATCTACAAGCGCGAAATGGAGAACTCGGATGGCATCGTGCTTGACCCACTCCAGGCGATGCACACAGTGGAAGGAGTGACTGCCCGTGAGCTCTGCACCTACTTCTGGGACGTCCAGTATCGCATGGACTGGGAGATCACGGTGGACCAACCGCCGCGCATTTTGGAGGCTTGTGGTGAAGACACAGTCGTAATGCACCAGATTTACAAGCGCATCTGGCCAGCGAGTCAGCGAGATTCTGTCTTTTGGTCGCATATTCGTCGGTGCGAATTGCCAGGCGCAACCGGACAATCGGAGGAAGGAGATAAGGAATTGTCGAACGTCACGAATGGGGAATCAGAGGACATGTGGATGGTGATGAACTACTCGACAGATCGAAACGCACCGTCAGTTGACTCTCTGCCTAATAAGATGATTCGACTGGAGTTAGACGTGACGCTCATCTGTCAAACGATAATCGACGGTCCCCGCGTGCCCGGAGAGACGATAACTCGGGACCGGATCAGATCGCGTCTCCTTTACGCGTCGAGTATCAATCCGGGCGGATGGGCTCCAGCTTCAGCCCTGCGTGCTATGGCCAAGCGTGAATACCCACGGTTTATCAAGCAGTTCAGCAAGTATGTCATCGATAAAACGGCCAAAACTCCGATCTTCATGTAGACAGAGTAGGACTTGGCTGCTTTATTATTGATTCGCCTTTTCTCGTGCATTCATGAACTAACTCCATAAAAGCACTATAGGTATGCATTGCACGATACATCATACATGCATTGTTACCATGGAACATACACAGACAGACGCATTAGAGAGAAGATGCTTAATTTATAAGTTGATATTCTTTATAATTTTGTACTATTATTTTCTTCAACTTGTGTAAATGAAATATTAATTATTATTATTAATTGCATTATGTCAAGTGAATGACAAAATTCTTGCTACTTTTTTTCTTTCTTTTTTATAAAAGGAATTGTTTGAATAAATCATAGATTACATTTTTAAACAAATAGTAGTGTTAATTAATTGTGTTATTTTTGTTGCAAGCAATTTTTAATAAACACGCGAATTGCTTTTTTAAATACTAATTAACTACGTATGACTTCTAGTTAATAGAAAATTGTTGTCCGTTTTATAATAATAATACACTGACTGTATTGCCTGTATTTATAGTTGGGCTATTCCGCATATACCTCATGTCCAGTTTTTCCCTAAGTAGTAAGCGCGTTTGTTTCTCCTAGCCACCAACCAAATTGTTTTTTCCAGGACACATCAAAATAAATTCAGTTAACTTTTATTTTTGATAAATTCTCGTTTCTTGAAACTTCTTTTTATATATATGGTCTTGCCATTTGGTGGCCATAACTGCCCTGTATATTTCATTGTTTGCGCTGTACACCCCATCCTCCCATTTTTTCTTTCTACTTAGTATTAAAAGGAATAAAACAGGTTCTTGTGTGACATAATATCAACTAGCATCACATTGCTCTAATACATAGTAACTGATATTTTCGATAATATCGTGTATATGCGCTTACCCCTTTTCACTCTTGACATCTATCCCATTGTATCGCATTATAACTAACTAAATGTACATAAAATATATTCATACAATACTACATATTACTGTAAATTTAGTGGAGATTTTTTCGTGCGGTCGCTTTGCCATTAATCACTTAGGATATGTGTACTGTATATTTCCCTAGCACCATAAACTACCGCTTCTTATTAGTAAGAATTTCATCTCATGATTTCAAGAATTTAACATAGCCGACATTGATATCTATATGATTTAATTTCAATGAAATCACCCTCTCAATGTCACCCCTTTCTGCCTTATCCAATGGGTTACTACAATTGCTGTGTTATTGTTCCGTGAAAAAAAAGTTTCTTTATGCCTGATTTGCGAATCCCAAATTCAGCACATGATTGTTTTTTGCCTAGTTTGACGGAGTCTTATTTACTGTAAATTTATTGGTATCCCATTGCCTTTTGTAAATTTTTATTTGCACCCTGCCTCGCCCTACTATGATATCATATTATACGTATTATAATATACGGTTCGCAAGTTTTACTGAAGTTCAGTTGATCGCCACAAATTTCAAATTCACTCCATCTTATTAAAAAGGAAATGTTAACCAAATTCATGTTGTCAAAGGATGGGACGCGCTCTGGTGTTCTGGAACATGACTGAGCAAAGAAGAGTGGATTAACTGCCTTCTTATACAAAATGGGTCTGCCAATACAGTTTGTACCGAAGACATCGTTTTGACGAACGACATATATATACAACCAACATAATATTATGCATTTGGAATTAATATAATTTATACATTATCAAAGTAATTAGTTGTAGTCCCACATCCTTTCATCCTTCCCGAGTATCACTTCCATACACAATCCATCGCCTTTAATTTCTTCTTTTTTAAGTTCCTTTCTCACGGTTATATTCAGTGGATCGATAATTTGATTGATTAATTTATTGTCTGTATGAGCTTTCTTTTTCTGTTTTACCCACCCTATAAACAGCATTATTTTGAATCTGAATTGAAACTATCCTTCCTTCATTGTATAGGTATCTGTGTGCTCGTGTTATTGACAATATTCCCACGGTTCTAAATTTGGAGATGTATATACATATTATATAATGTTATTATTCATATAAAATATGAACATTAAGATTGCATGTAATCGCTGTTATCTTATCCTCTTCTTTCGATTCTTTATTCTTGTAAGACGATTTTTTTAATTTTTTAAACGCAATATATGCATTCATTTGTTTGCCTTGGTGCCCTTTTAAAATGTAATCGCTTTGACAACAGATTTTGACCATCCCCCCCTCCCCTCCCTTCCTTGTGTATACATTGAATTATACACATATAGATATGACACTTAATTTGTAAGCTTTGGTAGTTTTGCTTTTGCAGTATATCCCTCTATATCAGTACCAATCCACATATTCCCCCAGAAATTATTACATACGTATTGTACTCTATCCATAAAACTTTAATTATTGTTATTAATTAAAATTGCAACTGGGTTATACTATCTATAATGGTAGCTAATGAAAGCTGTGTACTACAAATTGTCTGTATACATTTATGTGTTTGTATCATGGAATAGAAATTCCAACCCTGTTACACAATTCTATATTTATCAATTTGACAGGAACACGATATCTTTTCTATTTGGTTTGAAAACAATAATTATTTTGCAAAATATTATGTATTTTTAAGAAATGCATTGTCAACAATTTATTATTGTTAAAATATATAAGTTATTTTAATGATAACCAACGCTTATTTTCACTTTGTTTATTAATTTTTTACCTCAAACATATTTTATATACATGGGATATTTCGTTAAAAAAGAAGTTTCTTTAATCCGATAAATTAGTTTTAAATTTATGATACTGATTTTCAAACAATATTCGGAAATACTATTTTACAATTTTAAATAATATAAGCTATTGATCATAGAAATTAATCAATATATACAAAGTAAAACAAATATCTATGCTATTGATATTAATTTTACTACTAAGATTATAACTTATGAAACGGATTTCAATATAAAAATAATGTAGTAGAAGATACAAAAATCACAAATTGATACAAAAAATGCCGTCGAAATTATGTTACAATTCTGGATTTTAAAAATTATATATGTGTACAATATGTAAATAGAAAGTTCTTAAAACAAAATTTCGGGTTATAATAATATTTGTTACTAACTAGTTTTCTAGTTTTGGGCTACTTCTTGACATCAGAAGACATTGATTTTGTTTTATTGGTGTACATTTTAGGTGATACTACCAAGCAAATAAATTTCACGAAGTAAATTTTTCAGCTGACAGTTAAAGCACTAGAAATGAATTTTCCTATAATAACAGACTATTTTTTGTTATTTCGAGGTCTGGACATTTACTAATATGATTTTCCCACATAGATATACAATATTAATGATTGTCTTTAATTACTGTTATATGGCCAAACGTTTAGTTTTAGTTTCCAACTATGATTATTAGTTGCGATAATTCTAGTAGGTAATTGTTTCTGATACGTGTAATATAAAGTCAATCGTTTCTTGAGAGTATTATAATGATTTTAGATTTTATGTATTTCGCAGATCTACTAACTGCCTTAAATACAAAAATTGTCAAACTTACCGATCGGACTGAAGTTTTCAGAAATAGATGCAAGCAAAATGTCAGCTTGATTTATTAAAAGAATATGATTGTATAGTCTGAAAATACTCTTAATTTTGTAATTACTCATGTGCCTGTGTCAAAATAGGCTTTCTGCGACTTCGCACCTTAACAACTAAAACGTTATTTATAATTAATACTTTTGAACTCTGTTATATTAATGAAATACTTATGTTCGAATACAAAGCTTTTTGAGGGTATAAAATTCTCTATAGATTTCATTTGTATGCCAGCTGCTAAAGGGCTGAAAAACTTGTTGGTGATTATAGAATATTTTGAACAAGCTTATTTATTATTATGAGGGAGGTTATTATTCTTGTGAGGCTATCTACTGACTTCTAAATAATAAGTGCTTTTATAGGCCCATAGTTTTTATAGTCTCCCCCCCCCCCTGTCTATTGTATATTATATGTAAAGTTTTGTACAAATAGGGGTCTGAAGGAGACAACCATTTATAAAGCAAATAATAATGTTTTTGTGAAAGAAATAATTATACTATAGGAGTATATATACTTTCTGAATTAAAAATATTATGACACAAAGTACAGAATAAAATTAGTATATGAATTCAGTGAGAATGGTTTTATATATGTATGTATATTACGTCAATTAGAAAACACTCTTAAAGAGATCAAACCTGTAATTTTGAATTACAATATTCCTAAGTTTGAATTAGTGTGTTTGGAAAAAATATAAAATAATTTTCGTATTTTTAGATTTGACGTTTCCACATTTTAGATGTTCACGCTCACTAATTTATGATATAAATTTAATTTTATAATTACTCAACTGACTCTTCAATTCCCATATATTGTACAAAACAAATAAAAGGTAGGTTGTGTTTAAAATTTACTGAAATTGTTTATTTTCAATAATAAGTATATTTTTAATTATTATTTAATAAATACTTCGCACAAAGTTGTGTATTCGAATTACACTTTATTAATGTAGGTGACTTGATATCCCCCACCTTAAAACCATTTCGATCAGGTTCGATCAGCACAATGTTTTGCTATACGGATTAATAATGAATAGCAACCTTTTTTTAAGGAAGCCGAAAGCCATGGCATTACTAGAGGATTCTATTCTTTTTATTCCTACACGGGATGTAACCGTTTGGCAGAAAAAAATCCTCATAGGGACGGAAACACCGTGGATTTTTTCGTTCCTTTGGAATAGGCTGGGCAATAAAGTATCCCTTCTTGCGCGAGTGGACGAAAACATCATCCCCACTTCGGAACCTGCGCCAGTCAAACCGATGCCGGACCTTACCAAAACCGTCTTCATCGATTACTTTCGACATTGGCTGCATTACCTTATTGTAGGTGTAGACGCGCTGTGGCTTCAGATTGTCAAGGTCATGCTCGCGGTCGATTGTGATTGGATAGCCGCAATTAGCCCCAAGGCCTGTCTGCTTGCGCATTGCATTTTGCATAGCTTTTCTCTCTTCCTCTTTCTTTTGAAGACGGATAACTTCAAATCCATAGACGGCGTTGGTTGTAAGAGGTCGAGGGGCGTGGTATGGATTTGCTACGGTGTCCTGAGGACCTACCCCCCTTTTTGGGGGACTTCTTGTTGTGGGATTCATAATAAAAAATGTGAAGGAGATCGAGAATATAAAAAATGTAGTAAAACTTTATTTCACTTCCTTTCAGCTAATTAGTCCAGCTCACTGTGTATTTCGTGAATGCACAAGTACATTTCTAGATTATTTCTTTTCGGCGTTAAATTTAAAGATATTATTTTACGGCTTGCTGTTGTTCCGTCGATAACCGCCCGTTTAAAAGGAATATTACATCTAATTGAATATTGATCAAGATAATAATAATCTATTTAAAATAAGCATGACTGCAATAAAGTCAATAAAGTCAATAGCAGAGTTATTTATTAATTGAATTTCTGTAAATCAAGGCGAGATTATTAATTTTTTAAAAAGGATTGTTAAACGAATTAATAAATTACTCACATTACTCACAGTTAAGGTCATAGAGTAATTTTACTATTAAGATATTTAGCAATGTTCTGAAAATTGATTTTTAAAATAGGTGCAAATTAACATATTTTATCATAAAAATGTATAGCTTTTTTATATCTTTCTATTGATTTTGTATGCCGCATATTTTAAATTAAACATGAAAAATCCTACTACCCATCTAGTGGATGATTTCCCATTTAAATGTGCTAAATTAAGTAAGCGTTCATTTCACGCCAAATCGTTTATTTCAATAGTGAAATAAATGGCAATTTAATCAATACAAACATTTCAAAACATTATGCATATAACAAATCGATAACGGCCAAAAGTACTAATTACTTATTTATGTTAATTGAAATAGAACAATTGTTGAAGATGGTGTTTTCAAAGATCTTGTTGGCGATTGAATTTTCTTCTTTAGATAGTGATTCACGTACCATTGAACTTAAGTTTTGAGGTTTGTATAAAGCTCTTGACATGTCTGCTTCGTCTTTCTCACAACATTCCATAATTGATGCTATAGCATTTGAGATATGCCCAGTCTTTTTTGCACCAATTTCTTCTGGAATACCAACAAATACAACTCGTGTTTTTGTGGTTCTCCAAAGGGTTCTCTTTCTCTTCTACAATAGAAGAAATTGTGGTTATAGCCATAAAGGATGATTTATACCAGCAATTTGATGTAGCATGTCCAATGGACGTCAAATAAAACGCAGAACAACCATCAAGACCATTGGATTCGGGTCGATGTTGTATATATTTGTCATACAGTTTTACAGCACATCGCTCTGGATTAGTCTCATTTTCGAAAATGAATGTTACCGTGGCCTCCATTCTGCTATTCTTTAACCCAAATTTTTTGTTTTTCGAAATCCGTTCGACATACTTTAAACAGCGTTGACTATTTGAATCGTTTCTAATGTTAATTGCAAATTTTGTCCAATCATCAATGTCCGAATTTCCAAATCGCGATGCTCAGCTCATGCTCTCAGGGCTTAAGAGAAGACCCAAATGACACACTATGGTATCTATTAACTGTCATGGATTTGAAATACCAAATGCACCCGAAATCCATAGAGAATCTTTTTTATCAAATGAAATCGCATTTGCCCTTCTCTTAATCCGAACGTTACCTTCTTTTGCTGACAACTTCATTTCAACATCTAGTGCTTCTCGTGTTCTGGAAAAGATTGCGACACGAAAAAGACTTGAGTTATTTTTCAGCGTGTAATTTAAATAATGTTGCAAGCCTGCTACAATTTCTTTCAATCTTGTCTTTCACTCGCCTAATTAATGTTGTCTGCTACTTATCCAACTCAGTTTATAGTATTTTACTTGTTTATTAGGGTAGATTCAAACTGCATATTATAACCTGAAAAAATTCAAGATACAATCAATTTATAAATTCAAAACGCATATTATACAATTAATCAATTAATTAACAAGTAAAATAAATATTTTCTTCTTCAAGACTTCTCTCAATGTATGCTTGGTCAGCCGAATTTGACAGACGACCGTTTGTTTTCGAATAACATCAGACGGAATTCCTGAAGAAATGAGCCTATTCAGGGCTGTTCGTCTGAAGCTAGTATTTGTATAAAAACCCGATTTAGTAATCTTTTGCATGAGTTGTTTAGTTGCCGATTCAATGGAATGAATACCGAGTGTGAACGATTTATACGAAACATCCGTTTTGGGATTTTTTATGATTGCTAAATAAAATGCATTGTTTTCCTTATGACCAACCGTTTCAGGACGATGTCTGATGTATTCTTTATTGAGTGTAACGGCACACTTTTTTGGATTGTCATTCGGATAAATGCATGTTACTTTCAGCTCATGTCTGCTGTTGTTGTTGTTGTTGTTGTTGTTGTTGTTGTTACTACTCGCTTGTAGAAGCCTGGTTCACCTGGGCTTTAAACTTATCCCATATCTTCTTGGAATTGATTGGGTCTGTGGTTAGTTGACTTAATTCACTGATGTTCTCTTTCATTCTTAAGATTTGTAGGTTGGGGCAGTAGAGTAAGATATGTTCTGTAGTTTCTGGTGATTCTTTGCACAGTCTGCACTTGTCGTCTTCTTCAAGACCGATGCGTTTCTTATACGTTTGTAGTTCCATTGAGTGTCCTGTTCTGAACCTTCTGAAGCTACTGATGTCACTTTTCGTCAATCCATTCTCCCATTCAGTTTTGATGTTACCTTTACCGTAGATATTCTTGCTTCTTTCATGTTTTATC
>JAYRBW010104280.1:0-19096 GCA_036023295.1 Invenusta paracnida
TTTTAGAACTCCATAAAAGTAATGAAATTGCTATGGCAAGACAGTCTTGCCACCCTGGTGCTGGGGGTACAAATGCTTATGGCAAGACAGTCTTGCCATCCTGGGCACAACTGGTTAAGTGAGTAAAATTATTAAAGCATTAATATTTTATCAAAAACAAAGTAAAAATAAGTTGTTCAGTTGTACAATTAAAAATATTTTTTGGAATATTTCTATATATAGAAAGATATACACTGGTATTTCTCTTTGCAAATATGTTGTATTTATAAATTGATCAAGAACTATAAAAAATTTAAAGATTTTTTAAATAGATAAAAATAAATAAATGTTGTATTATTTTAATGTAAATTTATCATTTTTTGTAAAGGGATTTATGCAACCCAGTCTATATCTATGTATTGATTTTTTATATTGTCCAATCAGATTATGTTAAATTATATTTTTGTTATAAATACTGCAGTTTTTTTTGTAATATTTTGCTTTACAAGAATGGAGTGGTCCCTGATAGCTTGTTCTTTTGTGTTCACCTTTGCTATCTTGTTAGCATGAAATTTGAATATTTACCAACAGACTGCTGATGCCAATGAATTGGCAAACCTGGTGAGTCCATGGCGGCCCTAGCCAACTACCTCTGTCACTTACAACTTAAAACCCATAACTGATGGGCACAGGAAGGCAATGACATGGGCAAGGAGACAAGAGGTAATGCAGTGGACCCTAATCCTCATGCAGTTTCACAATCTACTGTGATACTTACAGAATTACTTGCTTTCATGGCCAAAAGTAACTTGGTGCTTGCTTGGTCCATGAGATTGATTCCCTCCAAAGAATTGCAATGACCCATTATATTATTGCAACCAAAACTCTGGTCCACCAGTGCATCCAGCTTTTGGCCACCAGAGCTGTCTAGCTAAACCTATGCTTAAACAACCAACATAACAGACACATATGGTCAACTGTTGGCCATCCCAGCAGTAGAGCTCTGGAATACTCAGTCCACACAACAGCCTAAGGGGAACTCTAACCAGGAGAGGACCTGGACTGGGATGAAGAAAGGTGGCCAGAAGTCCAAGGATAGATCTGGACCAGTTGTCCAGTAGCTCCACCTCTCCTCCATCTTAAGTCCTCCTTCCAGTTCAAGCATATTGACCTCTCAACTGATTCTGAAGAAGGCTGCAAATAAGCCTCTTCATCCAGCTTCCCCCTCTCAGAGATCCAGGTGACTTACTCACTGGGCTTGCCTGACCAGAAAGTGTCCCTTCTTGTCTCCCCACAACACTTGGATGCTCAATTCAGATTTTTGTATGTCCTGATCAGACCTCTCTTCACAAGTCTTATATGACATGACCTATGCAATGTGCTACCAAATATCTTTGTTTACTTATATGCCAAGTTTTAAAACTTAACTCCACCAGGAAGTTTGAAATCTATAGGGTGGGGGTACTTTCTGGGATATGAATGCATCAAATACATAGTCCAGTGTGTGAATAGGGTTAAACAGTACACATTATAATATTATTTTCTGTTTTCTATCAGTGATTTTGTAAGTACAACCTCATTAGCTACAAAATTATATTGACAACACCACTTTTGGTGCCCGGGGGATCACAGTCCAAGAGTGTAACCATATCCTCCAACCTGCAGCTGACTGGCTTGCTGCATGGTGCTCCATGGTCAGTGGTCTCCTTCCACACCCTCAACCCCAGGGAGGTCAACAGTAAGGTTCGGCCCTTCATCTTCATCCTTGCTCTGACTCTAACCAGGAGCTTCTGGAAGTCCCCCATCATGCTGCAGCCCGCACCATCACTGGCTGCACCAGGTCTATGCCAACCTCAACTTTCCTCAAAGAGGCTGGTCTCACTAGCCTCAGCTGTAAGGACTCCGCAGCCTTGGCTCACCTCCGCGAGAAGGTCCTCCGCCACACCCAGGACACTCCAGCCAAACTAGCAGCCATGCAATGTCCACCCTTGCATCTGCATGGTGGGAAAAGAAGGAGCCTTCCGCTGCAACTGGCAATCCTCTGCCATGGCAGCCACCAGGGAGGCCAGCATTCTCGAGGATGCTAGGGAAGTCCTCACCAGGGGCCCAGTCCCCTGGGCAAAGGCAGACAACATCCACCTCCACCCAGCCCTCTGAATCCACTGCTCAAAAGAGGACCCACCCCAAATCTGCAAAGCTGCTGCTCTGGAATATCTCGACCTCCTTCCCCCAGCTGATATTGCAATCTGGACCGATGGCTCCGCCAAAAGCAGCACGTCTCTTGGATGAGCAGGAGTCATACTCTAGGTCAAGGGCACCCTCCTCAGTGGCCTAGCCTACCCAGCTGGGCTTGTGGCCTCCTTGTTTAGGGCCAAAGCAGTGGCATGCCTCCATGGCCTAGAAGCTGCTCTGAGCCTCCCTGACCTTTCTGGCATCCACCTCATCTCCAACTCCCAGTCACTCATTAAGAAGCTGGCTGCAGGTCACCCCTGCCAGAGGGATGCCACCTGCAGGCTCATTTGGTTCTGCCTCATCAACCTGGGCAGATCTCACCTCGTTGACCTCCAGTGGATCCCAGGCCACTGTGACATCTGGAGAAATGAGGATGCAGATGCCAATGCCCAGCAACGGGCACTGCTCTCCCAAACCACCCTAGTCAACCTTACTTCAGCTGGGGCGGCCATCCTCTGGTATACCTCCACCTCTGACTCCCGCCGCTATCTGGCTGACCTCCACACCGCCACTCACATCGCCTGTCTCACAGGAGGCCACTTCAGGGCCCCATCAAACCTGTTGTGCTCCGATAGTGTGGCCCTTGTGCAGCTCCACGCACAGGACACTTGCCTCTCCTCGCAGCCTACCACCACAGGATTGGGCTCCTTGATTTGCCTACCTGTCTTTTCTGCCTCCAGTCCCTGGAGGATCTTTCCCATCTCTTTCTGTCCTCCATCTTTCTCTTTTTGGTGACACCCCCTCCCTCGCCATTCTTGCAGATGGCAAATGTGTGCTGTCTTTTCTCAGGGGGATTGGGGTGCTGACACGCCCTCCAGACCAGGAATAAGACAGACAGACAAAATTATATCCCTCATCAAGCACCCAATTCCTGTCATTTTTCAATTGTCATCTGGAATTTGTCTTATTTAGCATGTAAACTAGGCTGACTGTTTAGGCATATGTGTAGGATAGGCAGTGTGTGGCATAATAATTCAACATTTCACTTTAATACTAACACAATGTGACTATTATTGGTTAAGGTTCAATTATTGTATCACATACTGTAAACAACACATAGCATCAAGGTTGAATTATAGAGTATGCAGTGGCATGTGCAGCATTTGGGGGTGTAAAAGAGTTCCATGGGAATTACTCCTTCATGAACTTAAAATTTCATAGATTGAATGAAATCTACAATGTGATTTTTTGTAGAATTATATTAATACATACTTACATTACACATATAAAATCATTACAAAACATATTAAGGGGGCTGCATCAGATGCAAATACATCTCTATTAGAAGGTTAACACCTCTGCTAAACAATTTTCCTTATTATATACCATGGCATACTGTAAAATTGAGAAAATATATGACCCCAATAATGTTATAGATAACTCTTTTATTAAATGACAATATAAAATTGTCTACACCTAAGGAAAGTGTATAGTTTTTCAAAATATTTCTGGAACACCTTCCCCTATTGTTGTAGTCTGTAAAAAAATTAATGATATACTACAGAGATATACATTTTTGGGTTAAAGCATTATAATTACACATATAATAAGCTTTAGGTACCTACTCAATAATGTAACCTATGAAACATAATATTATATGAATAATTATTTTTTCTTTTCATACATAAAATTGTCAATTTTATTGTGAAACACTACCCTGGTATCCCCTACTATAAGCATAACATGCTCTGGCCATATATATCAACTGACTTACAGTCAAAACATATCCAAGTAAAAATGTAACCATGTAAATATTATAATTGATTATTGATAGGTTGTATATACATTGTCAATTTTCTAACATGGGGACTCCATCTTTTCTGGTTTGATAATAAAGTAACCAATACTAACTGACATTGCATGTACATCCCATCAATTTTTTCTATGTAGTTACATTTTGACATGGGCATGTTTTGACATGGTTATATTTTAATTTGGTTATGTTTTGACATGATCCCATATCAACCACCTATATTAGGTATATGACAAAGAGATTACAATATTGGTGCACACTCATTACAGTGACATTATTTTTAATTTAGTCTTCATGCCCTATTGTGTTAAAGACTTGGGGATAGATAGAGACTATTACTGTTGCCTATAAAGCTACTTTATGTCACTGTCCTCAACTGTATGCTTATGTTTTATAATACTTATTTTATTGCATTATTTATATATTACATGTTCATGCTAAATATTATTATAATTGGCAATCCCATATTTTAGTGTCCTAAATTATTTCTATTCAAATTTTGGTAAAATCTTATATTGGTTATGAACTCCAGTAATTGGATCCACAAAATTTTTTTATTTGATTATAGGTATATTACTTATTTTCTTTAAAGACAAAAGTTCATACAAATTACTATTAGTTAGATTTAGAATAATTTTGACTTTGAGTAATGATTAATAATTATTATTGAATTAGTGTTTGAATTATTTGAACAACCTTTAATCAAAATATTTATAACTATTAATAAATTTATTATTTGTTTATTTAGTGTATGATGTTACTAAAATAAAAAATAATAATAATTTGGGATTGCAATTGTAATTACCACTAATTACTATAATCCTTTTCTATTCTTTACAGGTGACCATGATCATTGTTATACAAGTAATACAAGTTTCATACAGAGAGACAAGTTCTTGTGTATATATATTATATAGTAATATTTAGTAAACAAAAAAATAATCAGAATTTAGAAAGTGGGTTGATAAAACAATTGTTTATATATACTATATATATAGTATAAAGCATATAACATACATAGTCTAAAAATTAACAATTTATAAAAGGTGATTGTAAAATTAGAACAATTATGTCTGAAGTTGGTTTATACCATTCACCATTGCATGGACCAAGTCCAAAAGCCATAGGCAGAGACAGAGTATATAAAGAAATTTATTGCCAGTAGAAAAAAATTAATGATTTTACTTTGTCTTGGTGACTTATTATTACTAAAACTAAAAATATACATATTTTTTGTTTTACTTTAAAAATTGTGAATTTGTTGTTAGTTGTATTAATATCTTTATTAAATTGGTAATTCAACTGAAATATTTTATTATATTATAATTCTATTCTATCTACTTCTTTTTTATAATATAAAAGGTATTTTATATTATTTTTTATTTGGTCTGGCTAATTACTGAATGATTTTTAATAATAGAACATATTTTTACAACATATCTGTAATTATTTTTTTACCTTAGATTTTGCTTGTCTGGGAAGTCGAAACAGCTGCCGATGAAAAACCAAGAACGAAAAAACTATTTTTAAAAACTGAGTAGGAAAGTTAATTATCACCAATTAAAAGTTGCATCGTCTATAAAATTGACCAGTATTTTCGATGCATTACTATATAGTTAACATTTTACCTCTATTAAGTAGTAATATGCCGTCGTTTACTATAATAAACCAAATGAAGTTTGCTATTTAGTTCTAAATTCTCGAAGTGTTACTAGTTAAGGAAGAGTTTAATAGAGTAAAGTAGGTCAAAACATATCACTCTACATCAGAGATCTAATAACTCATTTTAGTTCTCTATTCCTGAAACATTATTTGTTTTCTACAAACTATCAATCTGTACTAAATAGTTTAAATAATTAATCTTTGCTGATCCTTCGTTCAATTTTTTAGGATTATTCAAAATGAGTATATGCTGGCGGATTTGTAAGGTCTATATACCTACTAAATATTATTTCGATATATATTTACATCTGATATTATGCAGCCTCTTCTATTTGATATAGATTAAAACATTTAAATATTTCATTAATTCTGAAATTTTCTAAATATATCGATTTCAAGAGGCAGCACAATTTTTATATTTTTATGTCAAATGCCACTCACTATATAGCTGCGGGGCCAGCCACAAATAACGTAACGCAAAAATTAAGCAGTTTCAGATACCCCGCCCGTAACGCACCCGTAACGCAGCACCAAATATCCAACCGCTAAATAACGTAACGCATGATGAAACACCCCCACCATCTTATGGTGGAAATAATAATTATTAATACATATTTAAATTTGGCTGTGACAAATGAAAATATAGTAAGGAAATAGCGGGACTTATTATATACCTTTACTTTAAAATTATCAAAGTTGGACTCTACCACGAAAAGATATAGAACAATACAGTGGAAAATCAAATACACATATATAAATATATATACGCATTAATACAATGGCGTTAGAAGTAAGACATTTATATTTACAGAAAAACATAATGCCGACACGTAACAAAATACCGAATACCTCCCCCCCCCCCATTGCGTTACGTTATTTGTGGACGGCCCCTAGTTATATAGGTATACTCTTCTTTATGCCTTCGATTTTAATAGCTGTTCGTAATTATTTCTTAATGTCATGCATATCTAGGTACAAAATTTATTAGCGAAGATCCTGTAAACCTGTCCCATCCTTTCCCCTTCTACCATTTTTATATTTTATTGTTCTACATAAGTGTTTGGATAATCAACTTAATAAGAAAGAATTTCTTTTCGTGGCCCCGATTTTTAGTTATGTTCATATCAAGTAAGCTGTATATCTTAATAAATAACTGCTTTATTTCAATATTATAATTATACTCAACTTAGTAGCCAACTTAATAGCCAACTAACTTTTCTATCGACTAACTAAAATCCACCATTCCTATTGATTGAAATGATCAGCGGATACGATTTACTGTCATCATGGTTTAGCGACCACTAGTTAACCACTGACTAACTAGTAAGTTGGACACTAATTTTATCACGTTCTTAACTTAGCAACGCTTTGAGAATATGGTCCATCATGTTCAATTAATCTTACGCTTAGATGTCAATGAAACCATACCACAATTATACTTTACTACCAATTGTATTGTATCCCTGATCAAAGACCTATAGCTGCCGAAAGCATGGAAAAATAAAGATTTTTTTATTCCAAATATTTCACTGGGGATAATTTGTTTTTACTTATTGCTTTCTACAATAGTAACATACTGCATATAGTTAAGAATTATTTATATATATATATATATATATTATATATATATTACATATGTATATTAATCTATTTAGAAAGTACATTCACTGTTAATTTACTATTAATATCACGTACAACGTATTTCTTAAAGTTTTAATGATAAACGATCACACCTTTCAACTAAAATATTCACTTCTTAAGTAATTGTATATGGGTGGTATGCAAGTTCGCTCTTTTGCTTTCAATAAAATTTGCTTGAAACACAAGACATATTTTAAGCTTTGCAGTCATTTTTTATGGAATTTCTCGGGAATTTCGTGAATTTCCTGAAAATGTTATGTAATTTCACGGAAATGTAATTGAGAATAAAAGATTGTTACGTATGATATTCTGCAATACGTTTGAAGAAATGCCTGATGGCGTTCCTTGATTAAGTAAGTTTCCTCGTATTGAAGGAATTTATTGACATTTTTACAATCTTGCATACCGCCTTTTATCTTTATATAAAAAAAGATTTTAAAAGTTGTGATTATGTGTCAATGCAACTCAAAAAGAGTCAAAATAGTCGTAGACGTACCTGATGAGGAGCATGATTTGAACTCTACATAATTATGATACTCAATTTACCTTAAATTTAAGCAAAAACTCATGCAGACAAAACAAGAATAATTGCTATAAAACCCGATATTGGTTAATACTGTGTATAATACCAAACGAACATCCTATTGAAAACAATGGTAGCTATATAGACACACATCCAGCATTATTGTTTCTTCTTTGATCATTCACAGAGTATCACAATATCTTTAAATACACATAGTGAGCTATATAACAAAAACTAAAATTATTAATTTCTCGAATCAAATATCACCATATTTTGTAGGTAAAGGACTGCACTAATAGTGAAAACGATTTTGTAAAAACAGAAAAGAAAAAACGTATTGAATAGCTTCAGATGATGGTGAATTATGGCAAATAAAAAAATCAAATAAACATTTCATTCACTTCGCATGGTCGTCAGTTGATAATTCCTCTAAAGTGAGTTTGTATCCAAACTATTAAAATCTATTTTTTGCTTGATTCTTAAAAGCACAATAAGTTATTTATTTTGTGAACGATTTCAGGACATTAGATAGTATAATACAGGGACTACTATAATAAAGAATTCCCTGGTATAATAATAACAAAGACAAATTTCGGATTTAAAGTCAACTTGGTAAGTCAATTACTTACTAAAGGAAACCATGGCATTATATTGTCAAAGTTCAAGAGAAAGCAACGTCCCATTTATAATATCCATCAGAAGCTACCAAATTTAGCTGATGAAGAACCCTTGTATTCGGAAGCCCTTGTACAATATGTGATAGCTGCATTCATTGTTTGGTCATACCAGTTTAAAAAATCTACAGTTAAATATATAGGTCTTCTATAAAGGTGATTGTGTCAAAAATTGAAAAAAATTATTTTTACTGAATTTCTTACCAAAAGTCAACTACAAAAATATATCAGAGTATTATGATTTAACTTAATGGGTTGAATATTTCTTTTTATTATTAATAAATATTATGATTCAGGAAATAATTATCTGTGATTTTTAGGATAATCGGAAAACGAATAAATCTAATTAATCATAAAATATCATATTTAATTTTTTTTATAGTATTTTTAAATTTCTAACATGATCGCATTATACCTATATATACTGTATACTTCACGACTTACGACTTATTATATTATTAATACATAGCATGATATTAAAACGTTTACTTATTTGTTAAACTAAATTTTCTGCAAACATGGAGTGACATATTGCTGAAAATATTGTAATTATATTTTTCACTACATTTTAAATATTGAAAATATAACGTAAGCATTACTTTTTTTTAGGAAATAAATTTTTGAATGCCTTTTGAATGAATTTTGAATTCTTGTACCAAACTAAATAAAAAATCTAATTAAATAGAAATATTATATGCTATTTATTTATAATCTCGTATATATGAACAACATTAAAATTAGTGAGTATATTATTACTGTTTACTCCAAAATGTATTGAATGTTGTTCTCATATATGATATTATAAATTAATGTTTTCTTAAAACTCTACATATAATACATTTGAATTAAATTAAATATCAACGCTTTTAATTAGGGCTTTGTTATCTTTCAATTAGTTCTTGATGTCTATACGATATAAATTTATTATTTTTGCTAACTTTAGACTATAATAATTTACTAATCTTTAATTTTTCCAATTCTTGAGTTTAATTTTATTTTGAATACTGAAGGAGCATATTTGTTGAATTTGCAAGAAATATAAGCCTAATTTTAATTGATCCTCATTTATAAAATTTGTTATTGTTTTTATATATTGTTCGTAAATTTCAGAAAAGGGTAAGTTATTGAGCAATTTTGTAAGAAATATTTTGAACTATATAAATATCCTGAAAATTTGTTTTTGTATGTAGCAAATTTTTAAACATTATGATAAAATTAGTTTTTATCTCACGTCATTATTTTAAATAATTTTTATTTTTTAAGGGTGTTGTTGAGTCAGTAAAATACTCACTGTTTCGGTATCATTATTATAATAATTTTCGCTAATAGAAATGTTATATCAACTTTCATATTTTATAATTGAAATGAATATACTCTGTTAAATAAAATACACAAAAACATATCACTCGATATGATTAATATTTTGTTGCATATACAGTTAATTAAGGAACATAATAACTGAAAATATATTCGCATTATATGTTTTTTGTATATTATATGTGTATATATTTATATATATATACTAATTACATTCCAATAATATATGTATATTTCATCGGTTAAAATATTTGGTTAACTCAGACATTTTTGACATACATGGACACTATGTAGTTACATACTATCGTATATATAAATATTATATTTTTGAATGTATAAATATATATAGTATTTCTTGAGTTGTGTATCTTCCATATCATCAGTGTTTATAAATACGTATTGTGGTAAAAGTTCCTGGATGTACAACCAAGTTGCAAACTTTGCAGTGATTGAAGTAATATTGTCCAAAGGAAGACATATTACAGGATTTTTTACATTAAAACAAGAGTAGGCAACTGTACTTACAGAAAATTGTGCATATGATAACTAATTTAAGTGGAGTATTACTTGCTTATGTAGAATCATAATTTTTTCACATTTGTACAAGCAAGTTGGTAATTCTGAACTGTGAGGATCGACAGAGAAATACGTGGAAGACATTGGCATCCCATTATTTGTTACAGTTAAAGAAAAAAGCATTCGACAACTCTAATCTAACGACATTCGACTCCTAACTTTACACAAAATAAACCGAACTCGGTAATTTAATATCCATAGGTCCATATTCTGTGGTAATGTGTACAATCTAGTAATACTTACTTTAGAGTAACATATAGTTATATAAGATACGGTTTATTCTTTTGTAATCTGACAATAAAGATATTACCAAGACTCATTCCTTTTTTCGTATATATATATAATTGAGCAGTTTTGAGATCTTAAAGAGTTACTGAGAAGGGGTTGACGAAAGGATAAATGTTGGGACTCGATGTGAAGGAAGGGAGGGAATGGTATACAGTCTAGAAGAAAATAGTTATTCAACGATTGGAAACAATTCGAAGAATCAATCTTTCTGTGAGTTTTTATGCATGGAAAAAGGTAATTATTTATCACAATGGAACGAACATATCATGGTGGGCATTCGGGATTTAGAAAGGGAGCATAAGATAAAATGTGCCTTTTGAATTGGAGGATGCGTATTAAATATAATTACGGTCAATTAAAAATACAACCCGGTATACAATATTAAAACATATATTTTACAATATGTCACAAATGTCTAGTTTTGTAATGGAATAAAAAGTAAAATAATTTTATATTGACAAAATTGACCTATTATTTTCATAGGTATATATACTGGTTAAATTAGTTTAAAATAGTTAAACTTTTTAATATCCATAATAGTTAAAACTTACAGAATGATAGTGTTAGAAAAATAGATGTGTAATCCCCGTGGTTATATAACTTGTTTTGTCACTTGTTTCGCTATAGAATAATAGGTACATATCTGTGAAAATTTATAAATACAATTTCTTGAAAAGAACACAAATTGTCCATTCCATGATAAATGTTCTGTGTTAATGTGTGTATTATGTAAATAATATATGTTTGTATACGTATATTAAATGTGGAAATAGGTCATGTGCGATCACTTTGTCTGATTTGAAAAAGTGCTTTACTTGGCAAGGGTGCGTTTATTTCCAGGCTCTTTCGGAGAAATCATGTTTTGCAAGGGCGGATCATGACACGAGCATTTGCACACATTACAAACGTGATCTGGAAACGATAAAAACACAACAGTCTTCTTCATAAAAGTTAAAATCATTAAACCTACCAAATAACCAAGGAGTGTGTCAAACTGATTTGCATTTTTGTAATATTTTTTTTAATATTTGTCGAAAATTTCAATAAGCTCCCAACCGGATTAATTATTTTCTATTTACCTAGATTTTCTATTTAGAATGCTATGAACTTTTATGTTACAATGTGTTGCAGACCGTTGTATATGCATATAATGTATTAACTAATTGATATTGAAGTAAGCTTAATAAGCATCATGCCTAATATTTTACTTTTCTGTATTATATATATATATTTTTTGTCATCACCATTTTTACTTTTTTACTTTTTACTTTCTTTCTCATCGTATAGCTACATCCTTCACTTCATCTTTTGGTGAGTCATATTATTTTTTTCTATTACTTTTTACTTTTTACTTTCATCGATTTCTTTCTTTTGTTTTATTTCAATCAATATCGTTTTCATAATTAGGTTTATCTTTTCTTCATATTCACTAAATTGTTTAAGTTGTCATTTATTAGATTTTTTATAATACGTATTAAATCCTTAACTTTTAAATAAGTCAGCTTCATTTTTTATTAGATTTTTGTAATTTTTTTGTTAATATATTTATGTGTTTCTTTTCTTATTCATTCTATTCTGGAAAACTTCTTAAAATAATTTATTACAAATTTTTTTAAATTTTCCTCTTCATAATTTGTCTTTATGTACTATTTTTAATTATTATTATAAAAAGGATTTAGCAGATTATATTCTGAATATTGATCAGATCTATTTTTATACATTTAAATTATATATATTTTATACCTAAGTACATATTATAGAAATGCACATTAGAAGCTATATGTATACTACACATATGAATATATCTACGTATATATATATATATACTATAATAATGTAACGCAGAGTACAATCATGAACTCCATTAAAATACTTTTAATAAAAAAATAATTTTCTATTTCAATAAACATTGTAACATATAATTTCTGAATTCAGAATTCAGAATTACCGATAAAGTGGACAATAGAAATAAGCATAGAGCATTTTTAAATATTCAGTTTTAATTTTTATCATTGAAAACATTTTATTGAACCACAAAATCAATCAATGGAATCAACAAACGTTATGTGCATGTGTGGATTGACTCGCTTGACAAGATACTCAATATATCGCTTACTTGATTGGGTGCAGCCTTTTTTACATCCAGGAAGGATTGGGCCAGTTTTCTGTCCAGCACAGATGGGGCAACACTGACGATTGGCAGCACACTTCAGTAAATGATAGACGGGATCCACTTCAACTGCAGAAAGAATAAAAATAACAACAGGTTTCAGAAAAATAACATATTTAATATATATTCTACTCATTTGTTATCATAGTAGAGCATTGCATTAAATAATATTCCGATGATGAAAAATGATTAGGCTTATTTACTATATTTAAAAAACTAATTTTCCAATTTATTTTCAATTACATTTAAAAATCTCAGTTATTATTTAACAAGTGTGTTTTAAATTCCAAGCCATTTTATTACGGCGGACTTAAATTTTAATCGTTAAATTTAATAAAAATTTATAAATCTAAATTTATAGGGTACAAAATACAGCGCTATAGAAAACTGAAATCGATAAATATATAAATATGCATAAAATATATGATTCAGAAACATGAAATATGAGTAATTTTAAGTTACTTCTAAAATTGTTGCAACATTAAATACAGGATTATGTTGTTTACATAAAGTAAAAGTTTGAGTTTTATCGTAAGAAAATACAAATTTAAATGCTTATTTTGTAAACAAATTATAATGACTGTCAATCGTTTATTCATTCTACAAAACAATTTATATAGATCTTAAATTCATTTTAAAATTATGAGTAAATTTTGTTATTATATTATTTATAATTCATTATTAATATGTTGAAAGCATTGAATTAGTCTTAATTTTATTATAGAGTAAATTAAGTCATCAATTAAGCTATTATTTAAAAAATCTCATTTAGTAAACCATTCTTTAATAGAATATATACTGTAATAAGATTAAAGTGAACTTTAATTATGAAACGCACTTACTAATTTCTTGTTCTTGCTGTTTTTTCTTCTTAAAAAGGCTGCCCCGCTAAAATAGAAATATGAGATGTATTTATCTAAAGGTCTTTCTCGCTTTTTAAAGAGGTTTTAAAAGGCAAATGTGACGTATATATATATGCTCACAGTAAAAGTGGGCTCATTTATTAAAAGAACGAGCTATTTATCGAAATAAATAATAAACACAATAATAAATTTTAATTGATATGAACAACCGGGAAGGCATGGATTGATTTTTACTTCATTCTTATCCTTCAAGGCTAGATTAATATTGTGTAAACAATATCAACAGGAAATGAAAACTGTAACAAATATTTTTCTAACATATGAAAGAGAACAGTGAAACATACATAAGCATAAAAACACTACATACACATGCTTAAAATAAATGAATTATATGCATAACACACTCAATTGACCCTCTGTTTTTATACTACCAGTAGCAACTAAAATAATTGAGCTAAAATGTGCGAAATATTTTATTTCAAAATAATGCAAGAATATAATTTCATTAATGGGAGTATAAAATGGTCTGAAAAATTAATACATGTATTATTTATCTCCGGCCAATAAATGTTTTCATTAATGAATAATTTGAATCAAATATCTAATTTTACTAAATATCTAATTGTTAATTTAATATACAGTATAAACATTGCATCAACATACAGCTTATATTAAAGCATTGCAAGTATGATAATGATACGATAGATACAGCTTTTTTTTAGTTACATCGTATACTTATAGTTAACATTTTCTTTTGATTACATGGTAAACTTAGTTACAAATTTCTTTTGATTACATCGTATACTTAGTTACAATTTTCTTTTGATTACATTGTATACTTAGTTACAAATTTCTTTTGGTTACATCATATACTTAGTTACAAATTTCTTTTACTTTTGTATGATTTTTATATCAGTATTTTTAGTAAAAGAAAGATGGATACTTCATTTTATTTTATAATGCCGTTCATATCTGTAATGTTTTAATAAGTCGTTTAATAAGCCGTTAATAAGTTGTTTCTCTTTGACAAAAGGAATGGAACAACAGCATTATATTTATCTTAAATTATTTCACAAATTACTTGAGTCAATATTTAATTTCGCATTTTACAAACACAACAATAAAGCTTTGTCTATTTTGAGATATTTTTTACAAAGTAGAGACTACGGCTAGAGAATACAGTACATTATATTGTCACCAATCAACGTTTTATATTATAATAATAATTTAATCAATCTATCACTTGTTTGTTTATTAAAATATTTTAACGCTTTTAGAACATCAACTTTTAAACAAAATTTCACATAAATAAAATTTTACAAGGTTTTTTTTAAGCAGCGATACATACATCAATTTTTTTAAATTATTTGATGATAAAATAAATATATATTTTAATATGACATTTCATGCATATGTTTACTATATGCAAATAATTATGCACTTTTCAAGTTTATTCCGAATTCTTTTCCAGGGCAATTTCTGAATAAATTCTTTAATTGTAGAATATGTTAAAGTAAGCTGATGTTGACACAGCAATATTTAATTGGTTTTGTATAATTGACCTGTCATAATAACTATAATAGGACGATTTAATCTTGGCAATTGCGGAGTGTATATAAATAAAAGTTATTCAGAGACAAGTGGCTTGACGCGTGTACAGAAATTATTGTAATTATTGAATAGCCTATTTCGAATCGGGAATAATAAGAACGCTTAATAATAATGGATGATTTTGATCCATTAAGATAAGATAGTATATAAAGACTCATTCAAATATATGTTAGCAATTCTTTCTAAGCAAAATATGTAAATTCATATATAAATGTATATTTACGATCAAATTTATTAATGTTTATGCAAATAATTGTGCTTAAAATTTATAGTGAATGGCAAATGAATTGATAGTTAAGAATGGAAGAAAAATATTCGTTTATACAAAATACTGAAACACAAAATAATATCTTTTGTAGATATATGAATATTAGAATCCCTGTTATACAATTAGGATTTAAGTAATTTACATTTTTAGAAGATTAATCCGCAGCATTTTTTCAGCATAAAAGGCTAACTAAGCTTCTCCTAAACCTGAGAGCATATGGGTATAGCATACATACATGTCGATATTTTTTATTTCAATTATGTTCAAAATACGATTTTCTCTAGAGATGCGCTCTTTGAGGGGGTAGATAAGCGACCGGCTGGTATAGGAAACCTTAGCCTCTTGCTGGTTGGTAAAAGATAAAACCTCAATTCAATTAAATGAATACATCTGTGTAGATGCGACATGAAACATATTAAAATGAAAATAATATAATATACATTAAATAGGGTTGTTAAGTACTATCTATATGTAATACATTTAACCTATAGAATGTATATAAAATAGACTTACGGATGCTTAAAAAAAACCTATTCATCAAATGGGAAATATTTATTATTACTATTACTATTCAATGAATTGCTTCAAATCTATAAGACTATAATATATCGTAATAAAGTTGTTCTATTTTAAAATGAGAAATACAACTTTTCCATACACTACACATTGCACTACAGAAGAAAAGTATAGAGGCTCAAAGTAGCTTACAAAGATTTAGTAATTTCTATTGGATGAAAATAAACCAGGTGTCTGTATATGCGCTTAAAGGGTTAAATCGGAATTTGATTAAATTCGATTGATTAATAGTTACAGTATTAAAATGTTATTAATATTATAATTTAAATTTAGATATTTAAATAATTTAGAGCTATTTGATTATTACTCCGATAATATTTTATGTTGTACTTATTGCTTTTTATTTTAAAGCAAATATATTATGTACAACGAAATTGTAATATTGATTTATTTTGACAATTTACAAATATAAGTACACCGCGAGTAGTTTACTCATATTTATATATTTGCAAATATATTATACAATAACTTTCTATAATCTCCCGAATATTATTTACAGGTTGTTTTTAATTTGGTAATTGTCTATCTTTATATAATGATAAATAGAAACATTGGTTTCTGTGGTAAAGTCAGTAGTTAAATATAGGAATATTTCCAGGATACAGTTGATAGTCTTGATAAAAATTATAATGAAAACATAAGGAGAACATTATTATTTTACTAATTTTTTAGTTAATAAGACAACAGTTTTTGAGCAATAATAAATATGCTACCTTTTCTTTGAGCCCTGTTAGCGCCTTTTTCCACATACTTTGCCCCTCATTCTCCCCAGGAACTCCATTTCCATCGAGTTTGGAACTATTGGTTGTTGTGGTTATGTCAGCCTGTAATGAGAAATAAATTTCATTAGTTCATTTCTTATTCATTTTCTGAATAAAACCAATTATAATATGTCCACAAATTTTACCATTTAACTATTCATTATCAATATAAAGTATTTGTGGGAAATTTTCTGTAATCTTTGTCCAGATTCTCGTTGTCACCATATATTTATCATTGACGGTGTTCACTGAACCAGTTATTCTTAAAATTAATAAAACCAAAGTTACATTTTACAAAAAAACTATTTTTTTAATTGAAATTTTCATTAAAAATTTACGTTTTAAACTTTAATTAATAAATGCTCAATGTTTTAATATTTTTTAAATTCTCTACTAATGATAGACATTTTACTTAATATATCTATAATTGCTAGTCCTACCTTACTATATAAAATTAATCGCTGATTTCGAGAATATCTATTTTTTGTCTTATGCTGGCGATTGAGACCTAAATGTCATACAGCGCTGCTCAGTGTTTGCCTCTTGTCCACATCCATGCAGTATATATACTCAGTGCAAATATTTGTAATATATTTTATCTCTGGTAGATGCCGTGTCGGGATAAAGATTTAGTCTTCCCGGGGTGTGTAGGCCGACTTGGATGTGGCATACGTTCCATGATATGTTTCATTATTAAATTAGATTTTATAGAAAATCAAAATCACTGCGTTTTGTCTTTTTTATATTCATTTTATGTAATTTTGAATATGAAGATAATTTGACTGAAAAGATAGTATTCAGATATGCATTGATTGTGATGTTATCCACAAATGCATTTATTATGCATTGAACAATTTTATGAGCAAACGTTCTCGTGGAGATTAATTGAAACTAATAAAAAAAACATATTCACCAATTCTCATAGTATGTAATAATATTTTTTAAATCGTTTTATAAAAATAAGAAAATATGACATACCTAACAAACTAGTATAATACAAAAATTATTACACATGTTCTAATATCCTTGATAGCGTTTTTGAAAGATTTTAATTACTTGGTCAATTTAAACGATTAAAAAACTATATAAAAATTATATTTAAATTATAAATAAATAATTAATTCCAATTAAAATAATTGTATTAAGAATAAATAAAAATAGTACATTATATATATATTACATATATACAAAAATCAAAATAACAATTCGCTAATTATACAAAGGTATAATATTGTTGATTTTAAATATATGTATTACATTCCTTCATTAGTTTGAATATTTTTAACGAAGTCGATGCTTAAAATACGCCACTTTTTAAATTCATTCGTTATATAATGTTTACCTGTGCGGAAACGTGTGGAAACAGATTTTTATCAATATGAAAAAGTATTTATTCCCACTAATTTTAACCTTATGGTTAAACAAATTTATTGATTTGAGTAGATAAAGATAGAAGAATTAGAAATTTACGATGTTAAAATATTTAATTTACTGTAATGTATTATTAAAAGTGAGTGATACCTAATCTTGCATTTTTTGGCGGTAATAAGAAAGTTATATTGCGTCAATAAAACAATGCAAAAATTATTTTTTTACATTACAGTCGTCAGGGTTGGTGCAGAAATAACTTCAACTTCCATTTTTATGAACACTGCTTCGTACAGACTTTATTTAAATTGACATAGATGAGCCTAATCTAATTGTCCGTGTTGAACGACTTATTGTAATCAAACAACAGAAATACATTTTTATCAACCACAAACAGATAATAAAGAATAACACTTCAATGAGTTACAGTGCATTCTAATTAAAGAAGAGGACAATGTAAAAAATCTATAATAGCGTTTTTACAAAAGTGGAATCATTATGAACGCTCTTTTTGTGAGGTATACCTAATTAAACTTTTGGAATGAAAAATATCTTTTGTCACTCTTCAATTTAAAATGGAGCATCAAAACTAAAGATATATTTTCGATGTAAATCGATGCTTAAACATTTAATAAATCAGTAAGTATATTATATAAATGGAAAATAAAAATATTATTGATACAAATAACCATAGAGTAATTATACAAAGAGTGTTCACTCTTTTAAATTCTGCATGCAGTTCAATACTACTATTTAGCTACGTAAGAGCTTATATTGTATTTGTTTTAAAAACTGAGAGCAATTAAATTGTGTATGTAGTAAAATAGTTTGAGA